>OZ022580.1:25603298-25779228 GCA_963669155.1 Arbacia lixula | reverse complement strand
ACACGACCGAAAATAGTGGGGGGGGGGGACATTTGATATTGCGTCCCCCCCCCCTTTCGAAATGGTGGTGGTGGGGGGGGGGGGGTTATGACGTTTTTCTACAAAATTTTGTACACGAACGAAAATAGTGGGGGGGGACATTTGATATTGTGTCCCCCCCCCCCTTCGAAATGGTAGGGGAGACACGACCCCCCCCCCCCCCGTCCCCCCCGGGATTTCCGCCCATGCCTGCATTTTGTGAACTTATTTGTATACCTTGTAATGATGACGCATTCTCATCGTTTCTTCATAATATTGGTCTCCGTATCTGACCTTCCTCTTTATCAATGTCAATGTCATCATTGCCTGCACTTCTCCTATTCTTTTAATCGATCTAAACATCAATCATTTCCTTATATGATGTAGCAAAATAATCATTTAATATTTCAGACATTCAATCTTTGTTGCAACTATATTATATATTGTACAGTATATTTTCCTTACCTAATGCATCATTGATTGCTTTCCACGTTGAATTCATGTTTAATGTTTTTTTTTGTCATATTCATATTGACCGTTTTTGTTTGCATTAGTGACTTAACTTACACAATTGTCTGTAGACGGTTTTCCTATTTCCAGTAGGACTCTTTCTTTTTTGCTTTTTGTTTTTTACAAATTTCTTAAGTAATTGTCATTTTTCTGTTTTTTGTTAGTTATCTACGAATTCCATGTTTTTTAAACTTATGTTGAACATTAATTTTTTGCGAGGGGAAACAGTTGTCACATAAACGCAAATATTTACTTAGAATAGCCTTTTAGTATATATGGCGTTAGAATCACTTAGTTCTGTATTAAAATGCATACATTCTACGCGTTTACAAAACCCAGTGCTGTTTTTCGTGTACTTCTCTTTTTGAAATAGCATATTTTGTTTCCTTTAATCTTCATGGCAACTGCTCGACACATAAATATGGTCACTGATACCAACTAACATGACACCACTTAATCTCTTTGGTACATCATTGAGGAAATATCTACTTATGTATATTACCTGCTCAGTCATACGAGTAGGATGGTGACAAAGAGACAAAATGTTGTACGCAGATTTAAGAAATGATTTGCATCTAGGCAAGTGTTGGCATGTAAAAATTTGATATTAGTTCCCAATTAGATATAATGTTTTACTTTCCCTGTTTGCAACATAGAATAAATTTTGCTTAAAAATGATTAAACTGGCTGATCGGTGGCCTATATACATCTAGGTTTTTCTTATAAACCAACTTTTCACGGCATTGTTTTTTACATCAAAATCTACATTCATAAATCAAGCTATCTTGTACGAAAACACGCCACCCCGACCTCTTTTTCCAATTCTATTATTGTTCACAAATGTATAACCTTGAACATTACCCAGAAGAGCATTGTCCTTTAAGCACGTTTCAGTGACCCCTGATACAGAATACTGAACATTTAAACCATGATATGATGTAATGTCGTCAATCGTTTCCAAAACCTAAGCAAGACAACATCAAATCCCAAGTAAAACGAGTAAATAATGTGGACAAATACAAAAGATTATTCACAACGTATAATCTTACAAGCAATGAATACAAGATTGAACATAGAAATAGTAATATTTAAAAAACGTTTTGAAGTTTCAAGGTGTGGTGGTAAACATTTACTATTGTTCGTACTCTAGTTTGTAATTTTCTAGAAGGAGACAAGAAAGTTATTGGAGATGACATTTACGGACATGTGCATGTTAAAAGGTACGAAACTGAATTGTCCGAATGTTTGAAAGTGAACTTAAAACTTAATACATGTAAGTGGATGTACCTATTTGCATTACCTTCTTATTCACAGAGCTCAATCCTTTTCATCATTATGAAACGAACATGGTGGCTATCCCTTTAATGTTGAATTCAATCACATTACTGGACCTTTACAGATCTATCACCCCAAAAGATGTTTGGTAATACAACATTGGAAAAATCTCTGAATAGACGGAATATTGCCAGCAAAATGGAAAAATATTGTAGAAAATTAACAAGAGACCATTTCTACTCCTTAAGCGAATGATTGCTTCATTTGTTATGGACCTACAAGTTCCTCTTCGGCGGCAAATTCAACCGCAGAGCGGTATGGGCCGTCGGACGTTCAGACAAATTGGGGTATGGCCTATCATAATTATGCTTTGCTATTCTCAAAAGATAACGTTTGTACACAAAGATGTGCTGTCAGCTTCCAGCGACTGAAACTGTTCTTCATTGGACCTTCAAACGAAACAACATCATACATACCAAGGTGCAAGAAGCACTGTGAAAAGTTAACCAGACAACGCACGTATGAGCGCGCAGACATAGAAGAGTTGTTGAAATGCGTCAATGGAAATTCCAGCATGGAAGCGATTACAGCCCTTCGGCAGAATGGACTATTTATAGAAGCCAAACAGAAGTCAAACTAGACAAACAGGCTATACGGCTAACAAATATCCCAACTGTAAAGAGTATGATGACGTAAAGATCCAGATTTCTCCAGATTTTAGGAGACCTTGGCAGATGTCACCCTGTCTGTTTTTCGATATGAAACAAAAATGATTTCAATGGAAGCAAACAATCCACATTATGTTCACGCAAAAACGATTTTACACAATACATTTTCTTGAAAAGCTGCAACCTGTTGTCGCTAGATATAATGTATCTACAGGCAAAACTACTAAAGCAGTTGAACGTGTATTCAAACACACTGATTCACTTACACGTGTATAAGTAGATACGTGTAATGCATGTATACGGTAACGCTTTGAGCTAGGTAGATCCCAGGTCAATGTGAGGAGCGAAGGAAATGATGTATGATTGGCATGATGGGATGTTTGGCTTGTCGTCTGCTAAACTTGGCAAAGTATATTTATAACTATATTAACGCAACTGGTAGGTTCATGTGATCCTCCTACATCTTTACACGAAGCATGCTCTTTCTCAATGCTTTGAGCACAATTTTCAGATGAACTATGATGTATGATTTTCATAATGATACGTTTAATCTCATGCGGGTAAAATAATACCTAGATGATGTGAGATGCATAGACTTCAGAAACATCAACTGATGATTTGTATGTTTGAAACATGAAATAAAATTGCTGTTTTTACCAAATAGCACAGGGAAACGTGAAGGGAGACGAAACTGGTTATGGATGAAGGGAAAGAGAAAAAGTTCTCATTTTTTTAATGTACTGTATCGAGGCCGGAAGGGAGACAGGAAAGAAAAGGTCTGCACCAGTTTACCATGTTTACTAGACAGTATTGAGAAATAATAGTGGATATTGGAGCAGCATGCACAGGAACCAAACATCTTTTATTTGCTCAGAGCTTTACCTGAAAACTAGTGAACTCTGGAATAATGGCATAAAAAAAAACGTGACCGAATGCCACTGGCGGATTTGCATTGCACGGACTCGGATCGAAGGGATTTTTACACACCATGCACGACAGCGCATAAATTCGTCATCAAGATCAGGTGGCGCTGTAAAGCGCTGCTGTGGTCTTCACGAGAGCACGCCATACAACTCTATCTTCCGTCAATAGTGTTGCACCATCCATTCCTTCCCTGCACACTTTCCTTATGTCGTCGGTCCAAGATGTAGGTGGACGACCTCTACCACGCTTCCCTTCAATCGCACCTTGCAGTGTTGTTTTTTTTTTCAATTCCTTTCGTTCTCCTAACAATGTGCCCAAAGTACTTCAGTTTTCGTTCTATAATTCCCCTCGTTCAGAATGCATGTGTTTGTTCTCCTATCTTGCCAGGACACCTGTCAAAACCTTCTGCAGCTCTACATCTCAAACGCATCAACTCCTTTTCTGTATTAGTCATGGCCTAAGACTCGCTTCCATATGTAGCAATGGAGAATGTAGTAGCACGAAGAAGTCGAACCTTAATATTGAGCGACAGGCCTTGGTTTTTCCAGATATGCGACATGCTCTGCTATTGCTAGTCTTCTCTTTATTTCTGTGGCGCTCTCCCCTTTGTTATTGATTATGGATGCCAAATATTCAAACTAATTACATCAATCTTCTTTCCATCTGTGGTGAAGTCATTGTTTTTGCTGTCTTTGTCGACTATCATTATTTTAGTACTTTCAGTGTTCAATAGAAGATTTTTCTTTTCACTCGCCTTTGTGATACGCACAAATTAGATACGGATTATGATGCAATTCTTTTCAAGGTTTATCAAAATCATATTAGCAGCCATTCGGATGATTTGTGTAAATTTCTTTACAAATATATATTTCTGACACAATACTGGTATGAAGACATATCAAATACAATTTCATCTTCAAAAGTGCAAGAGTAACCATGATTTAAGGGCTAGATAGATTAATAATGCTTTGTTCCCACTATTGGTGCCACGGTTGGAATCGTTGCACAAAGTAGTAATTATGGTGATCCTATTTATTCTGATCAGATCCCGAGGTGAGCCGTAGAAATCGTCTTGATCGTAAACAAATGCTGGACGATTTAAACAAATGCTACGATCAGTGCGATTAGAAGCTAAGCGTGATCATTTCATCAGCCCGTTAGAAAATGCATCAGATCGCATTTAATCTTGCGAGACAAACAATTATCACTAGCGATTTATCAGCAATGAGTAACATATTTAACATTATAATCTGTGTTCATAAAGTACAACGTATTTAAGTAATTGGTATTCTTAGTTATCATCAGGTGCCATCTTCAGGATAATGGTTGGCTCTAATCTTGATATTAAGTGAAATATTCCTTCTCTTGTTCCCTTCCCGGTCATGTATCCGCTTTGCACTTCATCAATTTATGCTTCGATCTTCTTTCTAGCCGTTTGCCGTAGTAGTATTTGTGACAGACGACTCGTGAGACTCGACGTCCATAATTCAATGCAGACCATAACTTAGAGTCACAAACATAATTTTCTATAGGCATTTATCTCTTCTGGGATGTAGCCAGTTGTATAAACATGTAGCTTTGTTATCTTACACATTCCTTAATCATACAAAGCCTTCAGCATCTCTGTTGAGACGTTGTCGAGGCCGCTTGCTTTCCCATCTTTCACCCCTTTGACTGCTTTCTCCATTTCGCTACTCAGGATATCGTGCCACATTGGCCATTGCTGTCAGGCAATTCTCCTCTATCCCTGATGTACTCAACCCATCTGTTTGTTACATCCTCATAATCAAATAGCCATCCCATCCTAGTCTTTGATACAGTCATTGCCAGTTTCTGACTTCTTCACAGGCGTAGTTTCTTTTAGTTTTGCATGCATTTCTTTGCCCCTTTTTCGACGTTTTGCAAGATCTCCTTGTAGGCTTCATTCCACCGTTCATCCATTCAGGAAAAGCAAGGCAAAAGTGAGTATCACATGGAGTTCTATAAAGAATTTTGTTGAAGGAAACGAACAAAACATAGTCTTGACATTTTCCGTGCCTTTATTCTGAGAAGCTGCTGACGGTCTTGAATGATAATGGTTAAATATACTTGTTCCAGACACATCGGGCTATGTACGGCTGGTGAACGGGGACGCCCCAAATAAAGGTCGGGTGGAAATCTTCTACGACAACCAGTGGGGAACCATCTGCGACGATACATGGGATAGCAATGACGCGAGAGTGGTGTGTCGGCAACTTGGCTACGGAACTGCTACCAACAACGCCACCGGATCGGCCTACTATGGGCAAGGCACCGGCCCAATTCTGCTCGGCGCTGTTTTCTGCGATGGTTCGGAGTTTCGCTTGGACAACTGTTCTCACTCAGACTGGTATTCCAGCTCGAACTGCCTTCACAGCGAAGACGCTGGAGTGGAATGTGGTAAGATATGTCTAGAAGAATTGTGAAAAAGTTATGAATATTTGGATGATATTAACATTGACATTTGGGGAAGGCAAATTGGTCTTGAGGCTGTAACGTTACATGTGCACCTACCTTGGTATAATTGCCCATACTTTAATTCTTATTCACAGATTGATTTCCTAATGTTTTTGCCCAATATTCCATGATGGTTACTTAATACTACATGTAAACACTTTTAGAAAAATAAGTATTCATTATCATGAACATAAAAGTAATCCATTTTGTGTATCTTTATCGATGTTATGTTATTAACAATGGCAGAATGATACTTCTGTAGATGGGAATAGGATAAAATGCAGTTGATTATCACGTTAAAGGGGGTTGAGTCTTTTTGCATTACATTACTTTATATTACGATAAAAGTCCGTATATGAAACGGCATATAGGACATGTAGTTTATGAACTTCCCTCTGAATGTTAGAACTGAAAAAGTTCTTTTAACGCTTTATATATATATATATATATAGGTATACATTCAATTGTACATTTCAAATTCAATTTGGAGGTGATCGTGGAAGAAGAAAATATAGTACGGGCATACCCTTACTGGCAATTTTCGTTTGAAAATCATAATCTAAGAGGTTAAGATTGAACGCAGCAATATAGAAGATGACAACAGAAGTGGTGAAACAGTTTCAGGTTTTGACTCCATAAACATCGTAATTTATTACCACGTGAACCACATCACAACATACGATGTCATGTTCATAATCGAGAATGTGATATAATTAATTATGGTCTTATACAGGTCTTGCCAATGGTGACATCAGACTAGTTGGAGGTCTGACTGCGGACGAAGGTCGTGTTGAGGTCTACTACGGCGGCAAGTGGGGCACGGTCTGTGATAACTATTGGGGGGTATCAGCGAGTGAAGTAGTTTGCCGCCAACTGGGCTACACCGATAATCTCTTCGACACATATCCATACCCAGAAACACGTTACTTCGGCGAGGGATCTGGCAGAATCTGGCTCGATAACGTTCAATGTGGCTCCTGGCCCTATCGGCTTAGTGACTGCTCCCACCGCGGATGGGGAGTGGAAGACTGTGAACACTCCCAAGATGTTGGGGTTTCCTGCAATGGTATGCGAAACGGATTGTGTGCTAGGCAAATTAATACTGTATGGGAATTGTATGCATTACAATAGTAACCACCAATTGTTCAATGAAAACATCTTTTATTTCTTTCTAATAAAAAAAAATCCCTTGTACAGGACTTGAAAGCACTGCCTCTCAACAAATTATCGAGGTCATGATTTCTGCTCTGACATCAACAATGGAGGAAATACTCTGATGAATAAATCATTTTCGAAATGTATTCGGAACTTTGCTACTTGCTGCATGTGTATAAATGCGAAATTACATTCACCTGTATTTCGTGATTCGGCTGTGATTGGTAGGATGCACACTGAGTTTAGTTGTTGCTACTGCGGGAAAAACCTGGGACAGGCTTCTTTTTTTGTGGGGGGGAGGGGTCACAATTAGTATTGTATTGCGTGAACGACGTACATACAATTTGAAGACAGAACGAAAATGGGTTACTGACAAGTTCATGCACATACGCATTCCTATGGATGGAACATTTTCTGACAAAGAAACGATTATTCCCATATGAAAGACTGTTATGAATGTTACGTGGTATTGTGTGAGGACATGTGATGCGATATGTGGCAAAGTGCAGGTAATCAATGCAAAGATTATGTATGCACACATACATCTATTGCTTACCTCTACGTGATATGATGTCACAATCATAACAATATGAATCATTATCTGAAGGATTGTTTGGAGGCGTAGAAAACAGAGAAAATAAATATGAAGTTTACAAAAATCAATAGTTGATTAACTATGTCCCTCATCTTTTTTCGTCTTTGACGTATCGAAAGTATTCAAACTCGATACCACGAGTGAAACAAATATGATTACTTTTCATTTCGTGGCCACTGCTTTGTTGTACGATTGGGCTCAAAGTTTACCTTGCGAAACAAATGGATTATGTATTAAAACAATTGAAGTAACATGATTATGTTTTTAATCCACTTGACACCGTCTATTTGAGAATTTGAAAATTTGTGGAAGAAGGTTAGGGGCCATGCGGAGGTGGAAAAAACTTTGTAAATTTGGCATTGATGTACTAAACAAAACATAATCATACATTGTTTCAAATGGCATTTGAACATGAGACCATTAGAAAATACAGAAGAATACAGCGCATGGTACAACAACCTTACTCGGTAAGGTTAACGTAGACTATTGGCAATAGCAAATTCCGGTGCTCGGGCATAAGAAAAAGACAATATATTTTTTTTTTAATCTAAGGAAGTCCAATGTGAAACAACTGGAGGGTATGTCCCTGCTCATTCACACATTAATCTCATTAATTGTGTATATATGTATTTACATCAAACTAATCTTGCGAAAAAAGCATTAAAACATAGCTTTAAGGATAAATGCTCAACTATGCGATAAGATAAGATTATACTCATGTTTAACCCGTTATCATTTTATCTTTAGTCTTACCAGCTTACGGTGAGGGAAGAATCAGGCTGGTGACAGGCGAAACTCTGGACGAGGGCGCAGTTGAGATTTACCATGACGGCGTTTGGGGTACGATTTGCAGTTATTGGAGCTCTCAAGAGGCTACCGTAGTCTGTCGCCAGCTCGGCTACGACTCAGGCCACCTCAGGACGATATATGGCCGTTATTTCGACCAGGAATCCGACATATTCTGGGACCCTTATAATATTTATTGTACAGGCCAGGAAGATCATCTCACCGATTGCCCCTATTCTAGGTCTAGCTGGGCGGAATACAGTTACTGTCATCGCTACGTTGGTTGGGTCACGTGCAGTTCCACTGGTAAGGGAGTTTTCAAACTTTCCCCCAAATATCAATTCACCATATGCACCTGTCATACATTGGCGTTCTTGCACAATGTGTACATAACAACCTAAAACATGGCTAAAGTGGAAATGAAATGTGGAGGTGATACTGGAAAATGATGGGAGTACTATGAAAATACATCGCAAAGTTTAATAATAGTATTTATATTGGGTACATATATCTTTTTCCGACTTTTTCCGTATGGGGGGTAACGGAAAATGCACTAAGAATTATTAAATTCCAACAGAAACGTAATACCAATAGTAGTTGGAACTTCTAGAAATCTCGATTATCGCAGTTATGACTTAGATAGAACGTTGATTGTGCACTTGCACATAAAGAAAGTAATACTTTGTATGCAGTCAATCACGTCGTGTGCATGCGACATTAATGACAGCCAAATTCATAAATGTTTGTTTATAATCCTATCAGATCCGTGTCTATTACTTTTATAGGATTTACACAATATCGGGTTAATACTGATTATGCATTCAATGATTGTAGGAGCTAGTAGAACCAATTTCGCACAAACACATTGTGCATATTCTCGAGGAGAGAACATTAGAGGGACCTATGATAAATTGCATTGAACGCACTCTTTGTATAAAACATATGTCTTACAAGCTTGCTGCGTCATCTACATTTTCTGAATCTTCCAATACCCCTCCCTCGAAGACTGTGCTTGCCATAATTCTACCTGATTAACCTCTCTCTCTCTCTATCTCTCTCTCTCTTTCTCTTTCTCTCTCTCTCTCTCTTTCTCTCTCTATCCACCCCCTCCTCCTCTCGTCACACCTGACCACACCCAAGTCACAACCCCCAGCTCCCAGCCTACACTTGCGCTGGTAAGTCGTGGCATTGCAAGCTCGGAATCGGGGAACGCGTGGTTCGGATGTCATCTCAACCAATCTGACACCAATGCACCGTTGACTGCTGGTAGATACCTATGGCTACCCCTACAAACTCCTGTTCCCCCTCCCAGCCCTATTCCATTCGCGGGAGATGGAGCTGTCAACATATCCGTGTACGATCTCCACGTCGCTTCGTACGGGGCTTTCTTTTGTGAGGTCGTCATGAACGGGCGGCGAATTAGAGTCGTCACTATCTTTCAGAAGTCAGATGGTATGATTTTCCAATTGTTCATAAATAAACTGTTCGTCCAAGTACCCGATATTGATGATTATGCTTCCATACAAGGTTATAACAAAAAGCATTTGCGGGAAAAGTACACCAACATTGTACAAGGACTTTAGTACTGGTTCTTCTAACACGGGATACTTCTCAAAATCAGTTCTTACTACAAATCAGAGTTGACCTCTAACGATATTTTCCAGAGTCAAATGTCGCGAAAGTTAAAACGTATTTTAAGTTGGAAAGACCGTTAATGATAAGATCAATGAGATTTTCAAAGGTCTACCACATTTTAAGGGGGACCCCGGTCCAATTACAGATTATAAGTTGTTCTCAAAAGAAGCAGATCAAACAAGCTTGATGTACTAATTATACAAGCAATTATGAAGATAAAAATGTTGGGAGATAAAATGGCAACTTAGATGGTACAAGTGCTCTTCTGCTTTTCTGCATGCTTTGATCTTTAAGATTTTTTTTTTTAAACAAACTGATTTTTTTTTGTTTTTTCCTAATGTATATTCGTGTAAAACATATTACTGCATGTGCACACCTTCTTATTATCAAAACAAAAGTTCATGAACATGAACATTGATATTTTTTTGGAGGTTTGGAGGTTGAAGGAGGGAGGCTTAGGCGTTAGGGAGACAAAGTGTGAACAGAAGCGATGGGGAGGGATATGATATGAAGCTTGAAAATAACACGCATAGGCCTATACATTTTAAGATATACATCTAGCATATTCATGTTCTAGGGAAAGAAACATCAGAGGAGCTAGCAAATATTTTATCTCAAACTCGACCTAAGCCTAACCTTTAACTTGAAAATCACCAAGCTACCAGTGCGGAAAATATCAAATTTACATGACCACGAACTTGAACATAGATACACAATGTACTTGATGTAAAAATCTAAATTTAAAAACGTGATATATTTTTCTTATTGATGCTTAATTTTGGCTACATTTATTTCCTGTTTCCAGCTACCTTCTACCCAGAAGGTGGGAAGACAACCAGAACCGTGAGCGCAGGTGATCTGAACGTCACGTTAGAGATGGTGGAAGCCGAACCGGTTGACGAAAACAGCTTTTGGCGACACCACAGCTTCATATACAGTAGTGAGGGTAAGTCCCGGGGGTAAGTCCATGGGAAAGGACCCGCCCATCTCCATTTCCCGTCCAATATTTCTTCCATCTTTAAGCTTGATGTTTAACTCGTGTATATAACTGCATGATAAAGTATTTGTGGGTTATACACTTCAAAAGATAAAACTTTTCATTCACGTCATATCCGGGACGCTTCATCAGGCCGACTGATCTTCGGCGTCAATTGGTTGATGACCCGTCACCTGACGGGGTCGAAGAATCTGTGGGGTTTTTTTTCGCTCAGAGCAGCACCACTCCGACTTAGGGTCGTACAAATTTGCGTGTTTCAAAACAGCTTTCCAAACCCCATAATCAAAACACCTTTGCGTTTATCAACTCGTTTAAACGCGTTTAAAAAAAATTTAAACGCGTTTGGAAACCTTAATTCTCCAAAATAAAAGAGTTGATAAATACGCCCTAAATCTGCTGTACGAACACGACATGGCTCTGAATAAAGTAAGCGCAATTTAGCCCCTTTGTTCTATAGCATAAGGCCTACTCATATGGTGATTTGGAAAGTACGTCATGTTTTATTATCACTTTTGAAAGCACGACTTCTGAGCTGTTAACTCGGAAAGGAACAGCACATTTGAATTTAATGCAATCCTTTTTGTGAACTTAACAGGTACAACCTTAGCTCAAAACAACACGGTGACTTATACTTTCTCTGATGCCATCAACACGACCAATGCAGGGATATACGAGCTGCAGTACAGCAATAATACCCGGTTTAGCTACAGAACGAGAGCCGGGTACATCAGGTTGATTGTAAGAGGTATGTGATGCAGACAACAACTGGTCAAAATAGATAGGCATAATGTCCTTTTGTCTCATATTATTGTGGAGTCATTCGGGTAATCCACCAATTGTTACTTTTCATGAGGAACGGTATATTAAGGAGAATTGAGTGACACTGTGGTGGTTGGGTGTTGGATAATTGCGGCTTTACTCCGCATATCGGATAGTTCGGAAAACAAAGCATAAAATGTATTATAGATTTTGAAATACTTGACAACAGGTACCGGTGTTCATGGTGGTCTTGATTGCTAATTCTCGACCCGCTCAATGTAAAATAGTAACTGGGGTTAACACAAGTGTAGTCTAATCAACTAGTTATTAGAAATCTGGTACCGATGCAATATAGGTATAAGCCTATTGTGTTTTGTGCCTTAGACAATTTACATGATACTGTAGCCAAATCGTGTGATCCTTAATTAAAGTATTAAGCCTCCGTCGCATATGCAGGAAGCATTAATAGACGGTGGTTGGGCGTCATCTACACGTAAAACGTCTAAAAACGAAACGAATTCCATATCACATACCATATCCAGTTACACACATGAATTACCCAGACGACACCCATGTTAACCTCATCATACACACACACACGCACACACACACACACACACACACACACACACGCACACATACACACACAAGCACACACGCACACACACACACACACACACACACGTATCAACCTAATTCAACACACAGAGCAAGCTCTACCACAAACAACTGTAAACACCCATGTGACACCTATACCACACCTAATACCACAACTCCACACTACATCCATGTCAAACAAATGTCATCACTATACCACGCATATGTTAACCTCATGCCTCACCCATGTCACACTTATACCGCACCAATGTTAACCCCATACCAGACGATTTGCACACAGATACCCCTGCATACTACACCAACATAATACAACGTAAAATACATGGCTCAAATATACCACTCCCATGTCACAGCAAGGTCAAACGCACTCACAACAAACTTATCCCATAATCCACAAAATCACATCACAATCATTTTAACCTTAAAAAACACCCATGTCACACCAATATTACGACCATGTTTTAGTATCATTACACAACACCCTTGTCAAATCTATGTTAGTCAGACGTCACTCCCATGTTTGAATCATTATGAGACACCCGTGCCAAACCCATGTAGCTCATACACCACAAAAATATTCATCTATAACATCATCATAGATGCATTGTTAATATTTTGCATGCTTCTAAGGCTTCCTTTCCTTACTTGAACAACGACTCTACGTTGATTCAACGGCACTATATCAAATTCATCCCTCCGAAGTATTACTTAGCTTTGTTAAAGACTTAAGTTCTCCACATATTTCGGTTAATATTAATTAATTAACAAAATCACATCACAATCATTTTATTAAAAAGGTTCATTTTAATCACGGACGTAAAATCATTTAAGGTAGTGGAGCAAAATATTACGTTAATTGTGATAAAACATCATCACGTGATGATCTCATATTAAGAACTGCCACGTTCACTCTCGCACGCTTATTCTTCTTCACTGTTCGTATCCCAGCGTGCCCAGCCGGCAGATATGACACCAGCAGTGGATGCACACGGCTATGCCAATCATGCATCAACGGTGGAATCTGTGATGACTTGACAGGGGAGTGTGTGTGCGCGCCTGGCTTCAGAGGGGCGAACTGCGAAATAGGTACTCTAACCCATGCCGCAATGCATGCCCATGTCGATTCATATTAAGAACAAGCAGGTTGTACCATGTTCTTGTGAAATTATACTGGTAATGACGTACTTGTCTAGACGAAGATCTTTTTCATTGTTATTTCCTGCTGAAATAAAAAGGTTAATTCCCTCCCCTCTCGATCGCTCTCTCTCTTTCTCTCTCTCTCTCTCCCCCTCTCTCTCTCTCTCTCTCTCTCTCTCTCTTTCTCCCTCTTCGATCACATACATACACGTAAACTCACACGTACACTCTTTGTCTGTACCCCCTTTTCTTACTTCTCATTCTATCATCTCCCCTTCCTCCATTCCTCGATCACCCTATATTCTCTCCTCTACCAATCCCCCCCACCCCTCTCTCTCTCTCACACACACTCTCTCTCTCTCTCTCTCTCTCTCTCTACCTTCCCTTCTCAATCTCAACCCCTTGTTCTGTTCCTTTCAATACTGTCCAGCATGTGCCAGATACCACTTCGGAGACGAGTGCGAGCTCTCCTGTGAAAACACGATGAGACACCAAAGCGAATCAGGCTGCGAAGGATTACAGGCGTGTGTCCCTGACCCATATGGATGTAGCTGCGTCCCAGGATACAAAGGATTCAACTGCGATCAAGGTGACCACGATCTTCTTCATTGGTTTGGCCATAAATAATATAATGTGTCATAATGACATAAAAGATGTTTACCTTATGATGAGCGCCACATGACAGTTACTTTATGAAGAGAACTAATCTTGGAAAGAAAGCATAGACATGACAGCATAGTAGAATAACTAGATTAGTATTTGACAGGATTGCTTTCCAATTGTGATGATCAGCCACAGAGAAGGCTGCCATTCATCACTATAAAACAGTTAACAGGTATTTCCATCAAGCATCGATCGAGCCTATTTATGTACTATTCCAGACGTGTGGAATAACTTCCAAAGGTTTCTCAAAGAATGTTACATTCTTGATTAATCACAGATTATTTGTTCAATGTATCCAATCGTTATTCCAAGTTTTTTTTTTCCATCAGACATATGACACTAAAATCATGCGAGGTTTCTACATGTTTTTACATTCTACCTTTTACCAACGTCCTTCAAATGTATTTTCCATGCTTTCACCTCTCTTAAAAGCAGTTAGAGACTGTTTTTTTTATGATATGCGATATGTCTCGACAATAATCAATCAATCAATCTACAATAGTAGTATTTGCAGTATCACAGAATGTAGTGTGCTCCTTCGTAATTACACGCCCTGTGAATGCTCCTCCCCACTCACCATCACATCATGATATTCCATCTCCTACCACTTTCCTTTCACTGGTAGACGTACCACTACCCTTTTCATTCCTAGCACGTACTATCCGACTTCCCATATCTCCATCTAACTAGCCCTCCCACTATGACTATCAGCCACATAACCAACAGAACATGTCCAGTTACTAATAACACACTTTTTTTAAGGCTATCATCATACTCTAAACCTTATAACAATTCCACCATCCTCTCATATCACCACTCATTGTCTCACTCATTATCATCACAGTCTGTGAGGCGGGGGAGTTTGGCGCGGGCTGCTCGGAGCAATGCCACTGTCTGTCCGGTGGGTGTGATCCTTATAGCGGCGTCTGCACCGGTACTTCCACAGATTGCTCGCCGGGATGGACAGGGCCAAACTGCCAAGGTTTGTTACGTAGAATTACGGGGTAGCGGACGGTGGGGATCTCAGAGACAGATCGGCAGATTGGATGAAAACATATCCAGTGACTCATTGAGGGGCAACGAATATGAGATAGGAGATAGTGAAAGATACAAACAGAGAAAAAATGTGATGGTGTAATGTTAAAGACACATTGGAAAGAACAGAGGGAATTACAGCATGCGTGAAAAGAGTGACGTGGAAGGTGAAAGAGAGAGGGGGAGAGCTGAAGTCAGACAGAGATACAAACAGAGTATACTAAGAACAGGGTATATCAAAGAGAATGAGTGTGCAATATGCATAAAAAAAGAAGGGGGTGAGATAGATGAGAAGAGTGAGTTATACTGGATAGGCTGACAACATATTGTAGCATCTGATCATTCAATCCGATCACAATCTATCACACTTCAAGCATTTCCAATCATTGAATCAGTTCATTATCTTGATTCATGCGACTGAGAAACTAACGTCGATTCCAAAGTGTACGATTCATGAAAGTTCACTCTCGGTCTTATACTTTCCAAGTGTACATAGAATGTGGCGTGTGTATTGTATATGTATTGCATGAATAGTCTTATTCAGAGACACTACACATATCAGGGGAATAGAGAGTGTACAGAGAGTAGGTAGCCGATTGATATCAGTTGCAAATAAACTAATGGATGGAGATATGGAATATGCTGATGAGGAAATATATTTCATCTAAAGTTGGTCATTTAATCTCAAACCAGCCTGTCCTATATCAAGCGCCAGACCACACACAGCCCAATGTGTCAACACGTTGTTTTGAAGAAAAGAGAAGTAATTCCCCACCTTGCATTGATGCGGCAGAAAGAGTAACCTTCCCGCATTGGCACGATTAGTGGCGCCATTCTTAACGTGTCTTATGTCAAGCCCCGCGTAAAGACGTGTTGAATGTATTAGTTTATCACTAAAAAGTCTTAACTGCTTTATTTTAATATATTCTTTAATCTTAGATTGTCTTCCAGGGAGGTATGGCAGCGACTGCTCGGGTAAGTGTTGGGTCAAACTAGTGATCACCACTGCGATTGCGATGATACTATTTAATTCATCATGTCTTTGGTATCGATACCATAGTGTTTTTGTGCGATACATCGACCAACTACGCGACTTCTAAATACCCGATTCATATCACATCATTTTGTATTAGTTCAAAAATTATTCTATGGCGTGAATATTTTATGAGAGTATGGCCTGATACTCGCATCAAAAAGCATCGCACTGTGAGTAAAAGCTGACCAAAGTGAAATATTTGTATAAACGAATGTGTTAAATATGCTATCATCTGATTCGGGACAAAGTTTTAATCATCATCTTAATAGCATGATTACCTGATTGTCAAAGAGTCATTACAAAGTCATATACAATTATTCAACTTTCCTGCTTAAAAGTACCATCGACCAGTAAACAGGTATTTGTTCTTACGTACATTTCCATAAATTGATGAAGAAGTCATGGTAGTGGCCAGATTGTGCGATGAAGTGCATTTTTGCTCTCGAAATTCCATCACATTGAACAGTTGTAAGATCAAATATTTCTTCAGTAGTTGATTATTAACAATAATTGGTGCATTGAACGATACCTACTCTATTTGAAACGTTTATTTATATTCATGTTGAATGTGAAAATGAAGTGAAAGTTGAATGAAATTAAATAATTACTACTCTGATATTCGAGAAATGACCCAATATTTGTGCCCGCGGTGATAAATAAAACACATCGTTCTCCCCTTGCTTGTGTAATAGTTTTGAGATCACCGTCGTGACCGTGCTTTAGCATGCCGTTCAGGGCAGTCTATACATGTGCTGTATGTGTGTACTAATCCCGCTAAAACGGTCTATGATTTACTTTCAAAGTACTTTATACCAAGCGATAGTCAGTTTCTTACATAAACTAATGGTGACATCAAATATATTCAAATTGCCACTACTGCTACCTCAGCCCTAGGTCGCATGACGTCACAAAATCCTTTATTTGCGCGCCTTTTGCAACACACATAACGTGATAAACGTGCATAGGGCACCCCAGAATCCATGATGCTATGAACATGATAAACAGAGGATGAGAGCTTTTGCTTCGAAAAAAAAATATGTGATATGGTAAGAGTTGTAGGATTCAAATATCTTGCATATACATTAATAGCTATCGGGTAGTGCTTTTTTAGTATTGTGACAATAATGTGGTACTTAGTAAAGAAGACGAAATGAAAACATTATACTTAGTTTCAGGACCTTGGCAGGGGTGTCTTCTCCGATGTGGGCGAAATAGCGAGCTTGTTCTGATCGGGTTAGCTAGCCAGATCACGAAATAGCTAGCTATCAGACGAAATAGCTAGCAAATTTGGTCGAGAAAATTTCCCAAGAAATATTGGGCTAGATGGAACTAGCTCGAGCTAGTTCGCGAATTAGCTCGAGCTAGTTCGCGAATTAGCTCGAGCTAGCTCGCAACCGAAGCCATGCGGTTGTGGCCTATTCCCGTCGCACGATGTGCATGTGCGAACATCGGGATAATACACCAGTTCGTAGTTAGCTCTGGAGCAAGTTTGGTCACTATGACCTTTCCCTTTTTCATTAGGATAAGCAGTTGATTAATATATCATTTCAAAAGGAGATGTTACGTAATGTGCTTACCCGACATAGCAATTTGCGATATTCAACCTCTAATAAAGGAACCATCTCAAAACAGGTGACAAGAATAGTAGGCTACGGTCTGTGAACAATTGGGAAAGCTTCTATTACATTGTTTATTGTAAACTAATTGTTGTCGTTTGGCCTGTTGTCAAATACCCCATGATTGAACACCTTGGTGTTCTTTTATAAATTGGATAACAAGCATATTCTAAAATAACTTATTAATGATGCTTATCTCAGTGATTTAAAAACCAACAAGCTGGTTTGGTCACTATGACCTTCATCTGCTCATGCGCAAATTGTAATTACGAACTGGCTTATTATGCATCCCGAGCTCGAGCTTACGCCTATCCCGAGTTTCAAGCTAATGAAGACGCGGTTGCAACTTCAGGCTAGTTCCCCGGATCAGCAAAATAGCTCGCTATTTCGTCTGATCGGCATAATGAAGACGCAGAAGGCATTAAGTTTTAGCGAAACTGTCAGTAGTTAGTGTGCTGTAGACCACCGTTGACTCTTACAACTTTAATCATCATGAACATGGTCAAGTAATGTCAACTTTTCAACATTTATTGTCGTTTTATATTCGTAGGATTGCTTACCCTTAACATTGAGCAACAATCGTCGTACACCAATGGAAATCAGCGGTCTATACTACCTGGTATAATCGTATGTGAGGTCCGGTATGCGAGCGGCGACGGCCATTCACAGCGTTCCACTGTCGATCCTGTTGTTATGCTCTACCGGAAACATGGTGGCAGCCACGAGAGTCTTCACGAGACGGGAACTTCCAACTCAAGTCACTACTACCCGATGTCGACGGGTCTCACATACCGTTTCGAAGTCGCGTTCATGAGACCCCTGGAGGAGTTCACGTGCGAAGTGTCTGACGTCACGCGATATAGGAGTGAGCCCGCCATCGCTGATGCCCACTGCGAACACGGTAAGTTGATGACGTCATTATCACGCATTTAACTCGAAATGATTCGGCAAAACCTAATTTTGTTTTTCTTTTTAATGAGGCGTTTCAAATATTCGTTCAATTTCTTACAATGTCAGTGACACACACGACGGTATACCACTGCGAGTATAATTATACAACGATGAGATGAGAGATGTTCTCAATAAAATGACCTTATACAATTTTCCATTATCCACATCTAAAGAAAATAAGTATCATGGGTACTACGTCATATCATTCATATCATCTTAGTACATTGCATTAAAGCAAGGAAGTATCAGGGTGATGAGTGAGCTGCAAGCATATACTGGAATTCAAAACGTACCAATATTTATGTCATGAGAATAGTTATCTTCTTGACCCCATGGGTCGTAATCGAGTAGTTTCCTCATAACTTGGAATGAATATCATCATGGCTGGCTAAACTTCCCTTTTCAAGTTATATAATTTCGCAAGTCTGAAAGCTAATTATAATGATCATCTCATAGAGGATCCGTCGGGTATCCAACCAGTCATCGTAACCTCTACCACGAATGAGACAATCGACCTAACTCTGACGTCAGACATAATTGCATGGGCCAACGACCTGGGCTTGGGGGCCGCTCCGACAACTTACGACTTGTTCTACAGCTTGTCCGGTCCAACGGGTTCCCCGAACGACAGCAGCCCGGCGTTGGGGGGATGGACGCAGGCGGAGACGGGTTGTTTTGCTGCTGCATCGTGTAGCCTGTCTGGTCTTGTTCCCGACAGCAATTACTCTCTGGCTGTGTCGGCCTGGACGGAGGATCTGGAGGGATTCTGTTTCCAATTCACCGTGAAGACCGAGTGTCTGTGTGAGTCTAGCTGAGTGCTGGTTTCTAAGGCGTGATCTATGGGCCTGGGCTTCAACGGTAAAGGGCATTGCTGTACCAAGGGCCCGGGTTTCAAGTCAATCCCCGCGGTCCACTCGTAGAAATCCAAGTAGAAAGTGTCATATTCATCTGCCGGCTAAAACAAAATAAGTGGGCACAAATATCTTGCTAAATATCTAGTCTAGAGTACCCCATTAGTTAAGTTACAAACGTCTGGGACAGTGAGTGACTGCTATACCCCATGAGGGCGCATTATTTATACCACCTAATTATGTACAAACAATCAAGTGGAATAATGAATATGCTGCTCTTATTTCTCTGGAAAAAAATGTTCATGAAAACAGATCACATCACTGAAAGTGAAGACGCAACATATTATCGAGAGTTAAAATCGACACATTCTTTTTTTTTTACTTTTACTCATTAATGTAGCATAATATTTTTGATATCTGTCCTATAGTTTTATCGAACATTTAATTTACTAGTGAAAAATGACCACCTTGTTAAAGAATGATATATTGAATACATCAATATAATGAGTAAATTGTGAATTATTCATAACTGTGAAGAGTCTCCACTGTTGTTAATTGATATTCACGCTGAATTGCGTTAGGAAACGTTGGTTTGATCTCCTCCCATTCCAGGCCCCTTGGTCATACAGCGGGCTAGCCAGCAGGTTGCCCCATGGGTGCTCTTTGGCCTGTTGCTAGTTGCCGTCGTCGTCTTGGTGGTCTTACTCATACTCGGGTGAGTACTTAAGGAAGAATACGACTTCTTCATCAGATTAAGGGAAAGTTGTGCCGTACCAATGACTTATAATGCATGATAGGGATTTGAGTCGTAATAGCGACGAGAATGTTTCTTTCTTCGATCCGTTAATACAGGTACCGGAAACTGAAAGACCAGATGAGAGAAGACACCTTCCGTAAACGGACAGCAGACGAGAAGGCAAAATCAAAATACACCAATGCTGCTTTCTCTTCCGACCCGGTTGATCATGTTGATAACGTGAGTCTACAGCGGGATAAGATCCCTGATCCAGGCATGGCTCTGGAGTACGAGGTACCGATCAAGCAGGAAGACATCTATGAAGACCTATAGGTCTACGGTTTACCATAGAACCAGGTGAAACAATGAAGTCCGAGATGGATCATATAGTCATGACAGTGGGAACTATCAGGGTAGGGGAATGATGGAGAAGGGGGTTGGAAGAGTACAGGGGAGGGAGTGAGTTGGGCAAACGTTGGGGAAGGTGCGGGTTTGATGAAGGACGGGTAAGGGGCGGATGTGGCAAAGGAGAGGGTCTAGGGACGGATGGGAAAGGAGCCGTTTAGAGGGAGGATCGGGTAAGGTACATCTTTGAGAAAGGGACGAGTGTAGGGAATGATGGTCTAAATAAGGATGGGTAAGAAGCGGTGAGGGAAAGGGGTTGGCTTTATAGGAAATTTGGAGTGAGGGGCCGGTTTAGGGTAAATGAGGTAGGGACGGGAATATGGGGAAACGTGGAAAAAGGTCCGGCTTGGGAACAGGCGGGTTACGGGTAGAATGCGGAAAGTTAGGACAGAAAGGAGGGATTAGGAAGATTGGCGAAGAGTTTGGTTTGGAATAGGATGGGGAAAGGGCGGGTATGGAAAAGAGAATGGTATAAAGAGGGATGGAAGAGAGTCCTATTTGAAAATATAGGTTGGTTTAAAGAAGGATTAGGAGGATGGGGCCGGATTAGGAGGAGGAGGCCGGATTAGGAAAGGGTGGCTTTGTGGAAGGATGGAAAGAGACCGTTTCGGATAAAGGAGTGGGTTTAGGGGGAAATGGGATAGAGGATGGTTTGGAAAAAGGACAGGTTTATAGTAGGACGGGGGAAGAGCGGGTTTGGAAACGGGATGGGTTTAGGAAAGGATGGGCAAGGGGCCGGTTTAAAATTAGTCAGGTAGTGGCCGGTTTGGAAAAAGGCTGGGTTTGGGTGAGAGGCGGGTTCAGGGTGGGAAGAGAAAGGGTTAAAGGAGAAAGGGGGAGGTGTATGGCTTGGGAACGGGGCGAGCTTAGGGGAGGGTGGGGATCGAAAGGTGGGTTTTGGAAAGAAATGGGAAAGGGGCGGGCTAAAGTACGGATGGGGAAGTGGATTAAAAAAAGGAGTGGTTTGGGGAAGAACTGGGTTTGGGGAATGTGGAAAGGAGGCTGGTTCGGGAAGGGATGGGGAAAAGGAGAGAATTGGGGAAGAATACGGAAAGTGTAATTTTAAGAAAGGGTGTCGAAGTGGGTGTGGGAGCAGGGAGTCGGCTGCGCCGCTTCTTGAGATTTTTTTTTTGTTAATTGTTTTTAGTTTCAGTTAATTGCTTAGTGGGATACGAGGTACTATAGAAGCAGTTAATTAATTTGAATCTTTTTTAAATCGTTTAATTTTGTGTAAATAGTATTTTTTATGTTTTAAAGACAGGGTAGCCAATTTGTAAGCCAGTCATGAACATCGGCAGGAATCAGCAGTATACCTTAACAATAGTAACATGTATGATATTTCACAGTCAAAGTTTTCGAACCCTTTTCAGTAAAAGTGAAAAACTCTCCTTGTTTACGTTTGAAACCTGGCGACCAAAATGTACATTTATAATCGGATTCTCCCTGTCATTGAGCAATGCATCGGGCGTCGCACAGAACACAAGTCATGTACTATGGTATTCACCATAGCGGACAGCTGTCCTAAGATACACGAACTGGGGTTTTTTTACGCCCGTCTAAAACCTCATCGAAATTCAGCGATCGCTATAATCCCGCCTTAAGTCAGTTCCCAAAATTACTATTCGGAGGGAAGTTTGTATGATTTTACTTTCTCTTTACGTGTTTTCACACATTTTTATTTTGTTAACCTGCAACACGGCTACCCTGTCCTTAGTTTGTTAAACTGTTGGTCACACCGTGGGATTGTATTATTCCAAGCTGTTTCCATCTCTCATCTACAAAGGATCTCTATTTTGCTTTTAACTCTTTCTTATTGTTATTGATTTTGAGCTATTTTGAATTAAGAATTATATTCAGTTTTACATTTTAAGCTCTGTTATATTTGCATATTTCTATTCCTCTGCATTGCCTTTCGTCGGCGTGAAACATTTTATGTTGCTGCTTATACTTTCTAATTTGGTGTACTTTCAATTACTGACTATGTTGATATTTACCTCAAGACTTTTTTTAATATAAAATCACTGATGTACATTTTGATATTTACGATCCCGCCTCATTTGCATATATGTATTATTCTGCATCGCTCCATGTCGTTATACAGCTTTTTGTTTCATTTTGTCAACATTGTATATATGTATTGCTAAATATGTTACTCATTTGCGGATGAATTGCTAGTGATAATCGTTTGTCTCGCAATGTATGGTGAACGGAATTTAAAAAGATCACGACGTTTCGTCGCTGCAGGCGTGATAGAAAAATTGTAGTAAGAAGGGGTTTAAATACCCTTTGGTTAGTGCAGCGCACTAACCGAAACCCGCTCATAAACGGTCCAATACTGTTGGCTGGCGCATCCGGATACTTGACCAAACAATAGGCCGCTGATGCGACTCGCATCGTCGGGCGGTAACAGGTTACCAACACAGGATAAAGGACAAATCCCACTGGCCGGCAATTACGGTGATCGACCAACCGGCAGAATAGCAACACAAATCATCTATCTTACTATATTTTATCATGGACTCGCTACAATATTACATTACTGTTGAAGGACAGTTTACTTGTAGGCTATGTGTATTTTGTAATGTAGTGATTGTCAAAAAAACAAAATCTTGATTGTATGCTTCATCATTGCTAACGAACAATTGGAAGAGAACCAATTCAATGCCGGCTAGATGAGGGCGTAGGCATATACCAATTGAACTTCTGTACTGAAATAGAGAGATGATGTTAGTATTTTGTATGATTGTTATCACATGTTTAGACACACAGTGTCATGTTCATTTCATTGCTGTGTTTATCATATTTCTCAAAATGTATCTGTCTGTGCAAAAGTGTAATAAGATATTAGACATAATATCGTTGTTGTTTTTTGTTTTATACTTGTTTTGTGTTTAACAGTATCCAGGATGGGGGTGCAATTACTTAAAACACCCCAGTTCAACTAATTTCTTCGTACACTGCACTCGAAATTTTGAATAAGGTGAAAATATGATCACGTTAACATTTTTAAATTTCAGTTATGGGCTATGGACCATGCGGATTATGAGGACTTACATAGTTATCATTTTTTTATCAACTTTTTTGAAGCGGAAAACGAAATTTCAGTCATCATGATGCGATTACTTCTGTATGCAGAGTGGTAGAATTAAAATGCTCATATATAGCATGTATAGAGAGAACGGTGTGTAATTTGGTTCATATTCAGATAAATGATAAACGAAATATATCGTGACAATATATCAAGTCTGTATTTCCTCTCATCATTGATTGAAATGTATGTTGTGTAGGTCTTTGTGGTGTGTGTGTATGTGTATGTATGTTTGTGTGTGCGTGTGTATGTGTGTGTGTTGGGGGGGGGGGGCTGCCAGCTGTATGTACTCTCATCTCCCCCTCCACCTTTCTCTATTATTCTATACTCCTCTCTCACGTCTCCTCTTTCCTTCTTTCACCTTTCTTTTCTCTTCATATTCTTCTTATTCTCCTCCTTTTCCACCTTGTCCTTCTTCTTGCTCTTGTTCCTCTTCTTGCTCTTCGACTTCTTCTTCTTCTTCTTCTCTTCTTTTTCCTCTTCTTCTTTTTTTTCTTCTTTGATTTCTAATGTATCTCTGATTTTTCTTCTCTCTTTTTGTACTCATTGTTCGAGATCTTGCTCTCTCTGAATATGTCATTATTCTTTTTCTAATTAACTTTTTTTTGACAACATACTCTGATATATTGTTTTATAGCTATATTAATTTCTGTATCCCAAGTTCGAAATGAATCAACCAGCTACTAATGATTTTGACTTTTTATTTATTGTTTCTGCAGGAATATTTCTTCATGTTGATCTGTTGACTTTACTCTAATATAGTATATCATACTTTACTTGGGCGCTAATCATGTTTATATGTAAATTGTTTGCTCTCGATAAAGTTCTATGACCAAAGATTTGATAGATTCTGTTCTTCTCCTCCCTCCCCCCCCCCCCCTCCCCCATAACGAGAAAAACGTGCCTTTTTAAATTTGAAATACATGTAGCAATGAAAATACTCTCATGGTGTTTTCTCTGTAGAAACAAGCAGCATTTCGCCCATTTAAAGAAGAACATGCCGCCTTCAATCTAGCGTCAAATCTGATTGTGTGGGCCTTTTGTGCCAGCTCGCACGTCAAAACAAAGCTTAAACACTGACAGTTCTCATGATGTTAAAATGCTTCATGCTAAAAATCAAAATAGAAGAAAATGACATACCAACTTATAAACTTGGTTTTATTCGGATAAAAAAAACCCCAAAATGTAATGCGACTTTGCGGCTCGCCAGCCGAAATGCGTATGATTGTACGGCAAAAACAATATTCATACGGATAACAATAGGTAAGTACGTACTTGATTAGGCATAAGTTCTAGTATTTCTTCGCCCTATATAGACTTCAAATAGTTGTCATAACAACAGGTGAGATGCCGATTCTATGTGAGTGTATTATTGTTGTGTTGTAACCCTGCAAAACGAGTTAATACACAGCTCATCTACTGTTGAGTGGAAGTTGTACCTAACCCCATCAAAAAAATGTCCACTCTTTCTGAAAAATGTGTATGAAGTTATTTGAGTAGAAGAGTTACTGATCCATTTGAGTCTTTCACATAGACATTGTCAATTTCGAGGACGCTCATTTTGTTTGAAAGCAATCACTGTTAACACATTTGATTCTATATAACGCATTTGATCTTTACACATTGGAGCGAAGCGAAGCACGAATGTAAATGTGCACTTTTTTTTTACTACCAATTTAAAATGTTTGTTGTTAATATCCAACAAATTTAATAAAAGTGTGCGTCATATGTAAATTATGAAGGGTTGTTGTATATCCAACATTCTGGGATATTACATATAATCTTCAGTCATCTCTATATCTCAGGCTAATGAGTAATACAGCACTTTGTTGGAAGGAAAGCATTGTACAGGAATACATGCTATATGAATGATAAGCGTAAACAATATACAGTATGTCATGGCACTGGGTATGTACACAGCACATGCGTGTTTTATACATAGCGTAGCATCGAGCATGTAAACCGATCCACCACAAACTTTTCTTTCTGGATATATATACAGTACACACACATATACACAAACACGAACACACACACACACACATACATATATATATATATATTATATATATATATATATATATATATATATATATATATATATACATGTATATATAACTTAAAATTACACTTAGTTTCAATTCATTCTATTTAGGGTCACAACTACAATGACTTACAATAAAATGTTGGTACAAAGAAACATATCAAAATCTAATTTTGTTAAACCACCACAAAATATACACAAAAATGCAAAGTGATAAATAATATATCAAGATATGATAATGCAAGGACAATGCAAGGACGGAAGACCTAGATGTAATATTTGATATAACATTCCGGATTAGAATAATGATTTACATTGTAATTTGATTATAAACAACTCGCCCGACACTCAACATTCTGTTGTTATCAATACTGTATTGTAATTCGATAGCACCAAGCAGATCTCTTGCAATCACGGCCTCATGGTGAGCACACAACGATTCATGCCAAGCATGTTGCCACTAAAACGGCCAATTACTAAGCATCTAATATACACTGATATAATCACGTGTGCGTTTAGTTTCGCTGCAAATCGTAATTAGCTAACATTTAGATTGATTGTATTTTTCTGAAAAAGCCATGATACAATTTCAGTAATATTGCCGTTTTGAATAATAATACAAAGACACAGAATAACATGAATCAGTCATTACCGATGCTTGATGAGTCTTGATTATACCTTCGATACATACATATACAGTTTTTTGCCAGAGACATGCAGAGACGAGGCCTGGGTGGATTCTCATAAAACTTCTTTGAACTTCTCTCCTCATGTACAGCAGCTTAAGGGAGCCATTGAAGCCGGTTACTCAATGACAGATTCCTTTTTACCAAGATCACTTTATTAGACATTTAGAGAAAATGACGGAAAGTAAGCATACAAAGCCCAGGTCACAGCTAATTACTGCTTAATGCAGGGCGAGAAATAGACAGTTACAAAGGAAAACATCATCGATTCATTATACAAGGATTACAATACAGAAAACAATTACTTGCCTTACGTTAACAAAAGGTAGGATGTAATTTACATTTAAGAGGAGAAATAGAGGGGGAAATGAACACGTGATATGTGTATATAATATATCAAACATTCCTTTAAACAGTTATAAATCTGATATACAACTATCATTATAGAATATACATACATTGAAGTATGTTCAGTAGTCCAATTTCATTTGCATACATTTGCACTGAGTATTGGACGTTTGTTTGAAGTTATGTTTATTTCTATATCTTATTCGAATAACTGATGCTTTGTAGGGAGACAGATGTATGGTCTTCGTTTTGCTGTTGCGGAGAGTAATGGCAAAAGAGTAACATCAAAACAAAGACTAAAAAGCATTGTTATTAATGACATGGACATTTATTTTCCATCACTCATTTCCACACCTTAAACATATTATTCCCAACACCCTGGAGAGCGAATTGCGAGGCAGAAAAGTGGTTACTTTTCAAAAAGGGAGTAGTCTTCCCAGGCCGCTTCGTTCCTCGCATAGAAGAGAACGAAGGGTGAGACTACTGCTTTTTGGCTTAGGTCATCTCGTAATTCTTTGAACTTTGGGGTGAAAAAAACAAAGGAATGACTTAAGGCGCTGAGCATTGTCCTGTGAGATGACTCTCCTTGAATCAATTTCCACTGCTAACATGTGGACTTCATATCATATCCGTTGTTTTTGGATATATATTGCATATATTATCGCAACTAAATATTCTATTCACGAGAATGCGGAAGAGCCCGAAGCACAAATGGCGTCTACTCTTAAAAGCATGAAACCACAAAACCTTATCTCAGCAGGTTTGTAAAAAAAATAAAATAATTTTTGAATTTTCGTTACACCTCAGGGTTATTAGATGATTCGCCACGTGAACGATAAATTCGACAAAGAGATAAAAAGATCGATCTACACCCCAGTGTCTCCTGCCAGTTCAGGAATGGTATTTTCCATCACGCTGCTCTCAATATCGCTCTTTGTTTGAAACATGACTGAGACTTCTCTGAGTGCCTCCGAGCTGCTTAACCCCGACGTGCTCTCCCCGATGGAGTAGCTGCCTTTCCGCCTGCCCTTCTCAAAGAGGCTGGAGGCCCAGGATGCCGGTCCCGACGCGGTGGAAGAAGAGGTCGTCATGCGGCCAGAACCCGAGGAGGACCGCTCGGCACCCTTGCCATCGCCGCAGAGCATGCAGGTCAGTCCCCACTGCTGGCGGATGACTGGCTTCCGCACGCAGTACAGCAGGAATATGATTAGCCCTTGGAAGGAGTTGAATATGATGAAGAACGCCTGTGCAACCTGCAAGACGAAATGCATCAAGGCAAAAGAGATGTGAATATCTCAAACCGTATGCTTCCAAAATATATGATCTCGATACAATTGAACAGAGAGTCTGACTATTGTAAGTTTAGGGTTAATCAAAGTCCGTATTTTTTTCTACAACATTCATTGATTTAAATCTGATGATTGCATTCGCATGCACAGTATACATCATGACACAACTGTGAAGTTGAAGTTAACGTGTTTTACGTTATATACGTGATCAGATTGAAGCCCACTTAACTACTTCATCAAGAGGTAATAAGGTACCGAAGTCAGTGCGACGTCATGATTATGAACATATTGTCAAGACAACTGGTTCTAAACTTTGTGAGTCGATCAAGCAGAGGGGATCATGCCGGGGACTCTCAATGGAAGTACCCGACACTAGCCCGGTAGATGTCGGGAAATATATCGCTTCTGAAGGATGCTGTTAATTAAAGGGCATATACTGTACTGGGAAGGCAAAAAAGCCTTCAAAATGTAATTGTTAGCAATCTTCTTGCCAGTGGTCTTAAATGCATGTATTGTCTATTTTAGAAACTTGCTGAAAGTTATTTGCCCTCAAATGATCTACATATGGAGTAATGAGTGATTAAATCACAAATCCTAAAAATGTTTGGCCCGAACATTTTGAGGATTTAATCATTAATCATTAATTCCTCCATATGTGGATCATTTGAGGGCAAATAACTTTCAGCAAGCTTCTAAAATGGACAATACATGCATTTAAGACCACTGGCAAGAAGATTGCTAACAATTACATTTTGAAGGCTTTTTTTGCCTTCCCAGTACAGTATATGCCCTTTAAGGACCGGAAACCTGCATGACACCATTTCGGTACTTTATAATGGGTCTGCGTACTTGACTCAACGCCTCAATGAGAAGAAGGTATCCTGCCAGCCACGTCAGACCAAGGATCACAAGGATGGTGATGGCGTTTTGGATGCGCTCGATCGTGTCGCGTCTCTCCTCCTCCTTGTCCTTCCTCAGCTTCCCCGCGACCTTGGTGGAGAGGATGAGTTGGCGAACGACGAGGATAAAAATGATGATGTTGGCAACAAGGATGGCGGCCATAGGGATCAGGAGGCCGCCGATTCGAGGCCAGAGCTGGAGGAAGCAGCTGCATATATATCAAGGAAATAAATGGATCTCATGATCTGATGATGATGCAGGAAATTCATGTTGTTATCATGAATCAAACTCACGTTTTCCAAGTCGAGAGGTTCATCAAACAATGTACATGATCTAAATTAATTATTTAACCCACATTATTTTAATCAAAGGTATACATTTTCAAGTGTCTGTCTATTAAGGTGCTTTATCCATGATATCCTTACTCCATGTCCTGGACGATTTTTTACGTTACCCCCGGCCCTGCGCGCACACATAGCCAACATACACACGCCCTCCACCGATTCGCCTAACCCAGTGATTCACTTCCCCCGAAAAAAAATCTGTTTCATGTGACTATTCAGGGTATGGGTGTATGCGTGTTATGGTGATGTAGTGTGTGTTTGGTAGTTGTATCATACAGAATCACAACCGTCCAGGAGGTGGACTGTGATATCCTTTGATGCAGGCGATTATAGAGTGCCACAACCCTCTGTCCTAGCTCTTTGTATCAGCTCTACGCCATGGTTAACAACCCTGTTCAAATTACTGATTACATATTCAGCTAGTACGGTCCCTGATGGAGGCAAGATTGACAGACTGTTTACGTGTACTCACATGTCATCTTCTGCATAGTTTGTGTTGGCAATTGCTCCAGTCAGAATCACGATCAAGGCTGGACCACCTAGATGTGAAAAGTTATTATATTGTCAAAGGACTATTCAATTCCAATCAATTTGAAATATGTATTTTCTTCCTACAAACCTACAAAGTCATATGTTCTTAACAAACAAAATAAAGTTGCATTTAGGGCTCCCACAGAAATTTTAAAACAGAATTCCATGACTTTTTCATGATCAAATTGCTGCTTTCCATGACTTCTTTTCTGGCACGGTTTACAAAATCAGACACGTTATTGTGGCCTTCACCTCCCCTCACAGCCATCCGTTCCACCCACAATCTTACTCCTGACATGTACATTATCATTAGTATCTGGGCTGTTTCTGATCAGGGTACCATTTTTGTTGGGATGTCTCAAAAGTGGGAAAAATGGAAATCATGATCACCAATTATAATAGCAGAGTATGATCACAGAGTTGCGAGACACGACAAGCTGGAAAGCTGCCATAGCCAAGAGGTAAATGTTATTCCAAGACCAAATTCCCCTGTCCATGACTTTTCACATATTTTCCAAATTCCCTGACTTTCGATGAACACATTTTTTTCAGAATTTTCCAGGATTTGCCACGACTGTAGGAAACCTGTAGGAATAATTGATACATAGTCAAGTGATTAAACACTTGAAGAAAATCTACAATAATGATATAATGTAAATTATAATGATATAAAAAGTATTTTCATTTGTAAACAATTCGTTTTCCTCTTGACAATTCACATTAATCAACATTCAAGTTTTACATGCAGACTCATCCATCAGCCAGACTTAAATTGTTCGTAAGGACGAGAAAAGTACTTAGCACTGTAGTGGGCCTTTCTTGTTGTTTTCGTTAACCTTTAAAATGGACTGCCACAGTGAATGTCGCTGATATTTTTCACTTACACCATAATTTGTTTAGCTTATCGTCTGATAAGCATGGTGGCAATGGATTCTGTCGTCCTTAAACCAAAAGGCGAAACATACCCTACATACATGTAAAGTACTATAATAAATCTAGTAAAAGCATCGCATCCCTCATCATATTTCCACTCAACCATGTCAACACTAAGCAAAAACAGTCAGTGAAACACAAGCTTACCCCAGGCAGCCAAGCTAGCCTTCACCATAAACTTGTCGACATAGCTGTTGAAGACGCGGACAATGACGAGGTACGTGTTGTATCCTTCCACTCCCATCCACGCGATCGACGACAGGGCAAAGTAGTGAACGAGGCTGGCCAGAAAGCCGCACGCACCCGATGCGACCTCCTGCCTGTTCCGGTGGGTGTCGAGGGCGAGCATGATGACGAAAGTGGTATAGAGGCCGAGCAGAGTGGCGCACAGACATATGAAGATCTGATGCGTCTGATGACTGCGCAGTTTCCTGTAGGAGAAAATGGCCGGCTTCATAATCAACAACAATCCTGAAATCAATTCTTACCCGTACTACTCTATGAACGGAAACTGCTTCACGCAAAGCCCTACTGCACGAGTATCCTCTGTGTTCATGCATACACAAAATCAAACTGAGAAGTCACTTTAACCTCATTTGACAATCATTTTAATCTTAAAGGCTAACCCCCCCCCCCCTTGCTTACCAGGGCCTATTCTTAGAAAGAGTTACGATTGAGCTGAGTCGAGCGCATCCAATCCCCTATCGCTGATGTACAGAGTTAGGGTTGAAAACATCGCAATTCTTTTACATGGCCCATCACTCACCTATTCCACAGATACGTGGTCAGGGTAACGACAAGGCAAATGATAGAGATGGAACAGCCGATGAAGCTTAGAACGCTGTAAGCCTCTTCAGATGTGGAGTCATGAATGTCCTATAATCACATGACAGATGAAAATGAAGATTAAACAAGTAGGCAAAATGACAGATAGAGGGTAGAATATGCGTGGTAGAAGCACACAGGATGAAATGCAAATTAATTTATCGTTTCGAATATTTTACATGTTTTATCTGCGAATACTAAATCGGGAAAAATCGGTCAAAGTATAGTGACAGAAAGGAAATGGTTCACACTCGTAAAAAGAGATTAAAGACACATTTAATGAATGTTTGATATTGTTTAACGTCGCCTTCCATTGGGGGTAACATCATCAGGAATAACATCACGCTTTTGAAAAAAAAAATCATATATCTTCCTATTAACGCACGACAAGTGTGGCTGTATGGGGCACCATCAAAGATTCTCCCCCTTTAAAAAAAAAACATTTACGAGTCATCAATTACAGTATCCAAATCATTTGACAAAACTCACTTGAATCTTTATTTTAGACTCAATGACTCAACGTAAATTCGTAATATGCCGTTAAAGCCAGGCCTATACCTTCACTTCAGCATATGGAGACGGTGTCTATTTAACACTTGTTATGCATCGGGATATACAGTGAAACCTGTCTATAGTGGCCACCCAAGGGAAACACAAATTGTGACCTTTATAGACAGGTTGCTGCTATAAACAGGTTCTTTAACAGGCTCTCTCCGGGGGAGTCATTTTAGTGGCCACTCTAGACAGGTTGGTTGCTATAGACAGGTGACCACAAAGACAGGTTTGACTGTACTGAGAGATCACCGGTCTTTGTTTCGATAATGTCATATGCAACATGCATGTTTTATATATTTCTATTATCGCTCCCGATTGAATGTTTGTTTTTACCATAAGTATGGCGAAGTTTGTAAGATGATTGCAGGAGCAAACAAACGTTTCTTCCGTGGTCTCATCACCATCACTGTCTATTGAGGTAGCGACGTCATGTGATACCAGGAAACAGCCACGAGTTGACCAATCAGAGAGGGTTTCATTCCAGAATACACACGTTTGGTTCTCGTATCCGGGCTGGTTTTGAAGTAAAGAGGCGTGTAAGAAATTTAAAATGAAATAAAACAAAATACTTGTTTCTTTCAGCGCAATGATCATGATGATTAAGCCATAAGCTCGGCACAGTACAACTCATTTAATGAATAAAGTGCACAATTCGTACATATTAAGGCTGCCCCAGACGAAATGGTCCGGCCAGTCATACGACTCTGGCATAATCGTAGTACCAGGTCATGGGATTTGTAAAATTATATGACGTCACATTTCGTAAATACCTACGACTGCGATCGTGTCGTCTGCGGTGGTTTTAATGTTCGTGTATATTGTCGTGAAGAAGTATATTTATCCCCTTAAACATGTTGATTATTCAGTCTAAATATAATTTTATATATATATATATATATATATATATATACGTATATATATTTAAACAAATCTCTGCACCATTGTAGAATCATAAAACGTAGGAAGGACTACCTCTAGAACTGAGAAGGTAAGATTGACGGGTTGCTGAAGGTTTTCCACCACCACCCCTCCGACGCTCAGTGCGATCACGGGAGTGTTGGCGGTGCGATTAACATCGCGGTCCTCTTGGCTGAAGGTCTGCAGTGACCGTGAGATGAAGAGAGAGGGCGTGGCGAAGATCGTGAAGATGATACGAACGTTGCTGCTGTTCTCGTTCCCCTCGCTGCCTGACAGGACAAGCATGTCAGGTGGTATGTTCACCTACATGGGAAAAAAATATTTGCAACGTCATTTTAACATGTTCATGGCGGCACACCTAAATTGCGATCTGAGAAAGTCTCCAAAGTGTACCAAAGTATACAAATCAGTTGCCAAAGTCTTTTTAGAGGATTGTTTTGTATATTGCCGTAGTGCCTCATTGGCGCTTAAGGAGTTTAAGGTGGCTCAAACACCCACCATTATACCCATTGTTCTGCTCAGAGTAACCTAAAAGAATTAGAGATCTGTTCTCACAACAACCTGTGCCATCCCCTTTGTCGGGTACGGTTACAAAAAAAGAGTGAACAGAAAGGCAGAGGAGAGATGGTACACCTGTGCAATGAACGTCGAACCTGCGTCCTGCTCATCTGATTCAGGTGACCCTGTAGTGATGTTGGTCCCGGAGAGATCTGGGGAGCCATCCCCAGACACAGACAGCACCAGGCCCTTTTCCAGCTTCTGAGGTGGGATGCTCTGGACCTTTAGAAATTAATATCATTACTCGACTTTAATACACAATATCAAAACATCTCAAGTGGATAATTATAACAATCGTTAGCATTCATAGAGCACCTAATGTGAAACACCATAATCTCCACGCGCTGTTCACATTATTTTACCCCGGTCATTGGATACATGTAAGTCATTGTAACACATGTTCGAAACCATGGGATCATGTTAGGATGGAAACAGCCAATGTAGGGCACTCATGCCATTTCCTACGGCTACCGGGTTCACCAATTGTTCACCTGGGTGTAGATTAGATAAATGGATTAAGTATTTTTTTGCAGGAGGACACAAGTATCATGGGTGGGCTTGAACCTGTGACCTCCACATTTCCAGGCACATTTCACAACCACTATACCACGACGTCGGTGTATATATAGTCACACTGTAATAATGGTGCTTATGCCCATTCATGTATGGCCATTCATGTACAAACAATGCCATCTTTTAGCAGACACATCAATTTTGAAGGGACGATCGTGCACCTGTGAATGATCAAAATCGTTAAAATACATATTAAGTCATTTAACAGGTGCTAGAGGGCTTTCTTTTTATTGAGGGAGTTGTAAAAGTAGAACTTGAAACATCCATACAGCTTATCACTTCAGTGCCATTCTGAAGTTAGAAAAATCCCGAAGTTAGGGTGAAAGTTCCCTAGCAACCGTAGCAAAAGCCGAACGATCCTATTTTCAAGGTCCCCTAACTTCTCGATTTTTCTAACTTCTCAATTTTTTAAATCCCAATGAGAATGGCACTTTTGTGACACGATACGTGAAAATATTCGAACGTAAATAGTCTGCATGTCCGCCACCAGCAGAACAAAACGCTACCTGAACGGCGATGTTCTCCTGAGCAATGGTGAAGGGTTCACCTTCCTCAACCTCCACGTTGTTGAGCTGCTCTTCGAAGACCTCAACGATCTTCGAGATGGAGTTATCCTCCTCCTCCGCGGCTTGCAGCTCACTCGTGTCGACTTGGGCGATATTGCTTATAATGCTCGTCACAGAGGTTGTCACCTTGAAGCAACAAAAACCGGCATCCGTTCAATCATCAATACCTCATTTAAGGAAAATGTTAGTAATCCCATAATGCACCGCACATTCTGATTGCGTACGGTCTAGTGAACCGTTCTATGAAACCGGAAGCGGGCACGACTGGGGAAAAAAAAATCCCAATATCGCTGCGCGTTGCATTATGGGCCGATTATAAAGATACGCAACATAGACAGCTTTTCAATATATGGTCTCTAGCTGTATAATCTTTGAAATCGTCTAAGAGCATCCCTATGGTAACATATAACAGTGTAATACTTGTGTAATACTCAAATGGCGATGCTCTTCATGCTGTGAAGTAAAGGTATATCGCGATCTGCTGACATTGGCATCATACTTCCACTACAAATATTCATATTACGATAGTTTATTGCTCAAGTCGTTTTAATAAGTTAAACGATTAATGATTGCATAACGTTCTTCATGCCGTACCTGGGGTAAAGCGCACGTCTATTTTATATATATGTTATGTTTTTTACGTTGTTATTTTGCACATTGTACGTTATTACCGAGAAACATTGTCGCGAATGGTCACTCAGTAAGTTTCTCTACCTCTCTGCCTTTCTTTCCCTGTCCCTCCCTCTCTCCCTCTCTCTTTCTTTTCCTTTCTTTCTCCATGTCCATTTTCTATGTTTCTTTTTTCCCTCTTGAAATATATTGAAACAAAGAATATTTTGATAAGATTATGGTAATTTTACCAATGCAATAAATATAAAATAACTGCACGGATACTATCATGATTATTAAGATTTAATGCTGCACGTTATTCCGAAGGTTCGTTATTCATACGGTTACTACTCCGAAGGTTCGATTGTCTTAAAATGAAATAGGTTTCATTAGTCCGTTCACATATTCAAATATATGGCAAACTGTTGGATATGTGTTACTAAATCATGTTTCAACAGGTTCCCTCAGTCATCAAGGTCATTTCGCACTATGATGAGAATTGTAATTGGATAATTCACCAAACAGAGATAAATTGAAAACCTGATCGATTTCTTCCAGAAGTTCGGTGACATCTCGGAAAGGTCCACAGTTATCTTGGGGCCGCCACTGGGCCTGGCTGATTCTGTCCCCCGCGCACTGTGCCCTGCCGGCTGGTTCACCAGCTGTACAGAAATGATTAATTTGTTTAACGTCAGTGACATCGTGTATGTCTTTTTGTACGCTCACATGGGGAAGATTTGCCTCAATTGCTTGTCATAATGCCACCTTTTCACCTTTCACGTTTTTGTAGTTTTTGCGGATGGATAAATTGCCTTCGAATTCATAAATGGCTAGTTGAGGGATTTTCAAGATTTGCCGCGGCGGGAAAGGGCTGGCGTCAAAGTGGCGGCGGTCAGCCGCAGCGGCAAACCACCTTAGTGTAAACCTACCGTCAGGTGCCAATGTCAGGCTCAATTCTAATTTGGGGTTAGTAATCGTTGCAAATAATGTCTTGATGAGGATATTGATATCAATCATACATATCAATCATACATAAAGCATGGTAGGTAAATAGTACACATACTCCTGTGTGAGAAAACAGGAGAGCGACATGTCGTGGAACAAAAAAAAAGTTCACCTAACACTTGCCATTCAACAAGTTTCATCTAATATGAATGATATAGTAAATCGCTATTGAAGCTTATTTCAATGTATCGGTAGCAATCAACACTCTTCCCTTTCTCTCTCAAGACATTGTTGTACTGCTAGTATACCGATATAAATAGATTGGGAAAAAAGAAAATAGTAATTGCACCTACCATTAGTCGTGTTGAAAGGGCATTCGATTCCTGTAGAATTGACCCAGGATCCAATGGCTCCTTCGCCAAATGACACGCGCCCAAATCGAGATGCCCATTCCATTGACTGACAGATAGCTAGACGGGCGAGAATCCCGGAAGGAACGGATAAATCAAGCACGGATCTCGCTGATCATGCTGAACCCCAGCAAAACATGGAGCCCCCCACCCCCCCCCCCCCCCCCCCCCCCGCCCCTCCCCCAACTCCCGCGGCGATTAACTTTAAATGGCTAGAAGGATTTATTATAGTTTTTACCACTTATTAAGGACTGCAAGATGACACATAATGACTCCTTCTCTTACATTGTAGCAACATCTTGCAGATAAATCCGCCATTACAAAGCGTAGCTGAAATATGTTAAAACTGGTGTTAATATTCTACCTCACATATACATACACCTAACAACTACACTCTGCAGTCTCTTAGCTTAATGGGGGACAAGTTGACATTTCATCCAGCTACAAAACCAAATCCATATATCATATAAGATGTAACATGTATATCATCAAGCATGTTACTTAATCGGTTGACAATCATGATCTACATTCGGCTATCCTAGCATCAATAGATTATTTGTATAAATAGCGGTCAAAAGTACATTTATTAGCATAAATTTGCATAATGACATAATGAGTGCGATGACCATCATGGTCGGATACACTTCCCGTAGTAAAGCTCTCCTGTCGTGAGCTCCCTATTTAAGCAACGTAAGATTCGTGTACGTTGCTGGTGAAACAAGACACGGACGGTATATCTATCAAGAGTTCATAAAACACCACACAAAACTCACACGTGCTTTTGACTGTGATTTCAGTCATATCGAGAAGACCCGTTTGGCTCCCGAGTTGTTGCAGCGAGGACGTCACGTTGTCTTGGAGGTCAAATGGAGACGTCTCGTTGTCTCTCACGAAGACGTTGAAGTCCGCAATCAGACTCCCCGGTCGAACGTCCGTAACAACTACGGAGAAGGATTTATCACCCACTCCGTCCGTGTTTGCCAAGCCGGTTTGCAACTACGTATGAATAATACACCGAATCAAATCAAAACTTCTTTCCGATAAAAAAAATGTACGTTTATCATTCAAATTAACCCCATGTGATATTATTCATATCCTTTCTTTAGTATGATCATGGATTTCATTGTTCCACATGTTGGTCAGCTGAAATATTTGTTCAAACTCCAAGAAGCTATTGCAGGAAGCAAGCGGTTCTGCTGGTGCCAAATGTAAACAAGAGACGTAATACGTAAGGTTTTTTTAAAGTCCATATTCACAAATAAGTAAACCTTAGTAAATATCAATGAGGAATTCAGTAATATAACTTTTGGCTAGGGAACAATATTTTTAGATTTCATGCGAAAGCTTAATGAGACTAAAGGTGGTCATTGTAGTACAGCTTAAATACCAGTGGAAAGGGGAAACATACTTCATAAAGATTACCCTTATCATTTACGAACGGGAAACTCTCGATGCCTGGTTCATTCTTTAACTAGTGTGAAATCAAAAGAAAAAAAAAGGAATGCTTTGAAAAGAATATTGAATTTGTGGGTGCAGATTGTGGTCGCTCCGTAACGGAGGAAAAAACGAGGATTATGTTTATTCAGAAAATTGTATGTTTTGGGGAGAATACGAATACAGAATTCGTATAGTAATACGCATGGTATCGTGTGACTATCGTATCGTGTCACTAAGCGGTGGCCTGTTATGGCAGCCCGGCAGGCTGTAATAAAGGCTCTTCGCATGGTCTTTTTTTTTCTTCTAAATTTTCAAAGAAATTTATTAATCACTCAAGTAAAAGCCAAACAAAGATTATCAGGAAAACATACTTAGTCTACACCCTTCATGAAAAGGGCCACACTACCTTTAAAAAATAAATTCAAAATTTAAAGGAATGTTTTTATTCTTGTACACCGTCACTCCAAACTGGTCATTCAATATAGCAAAAAAAAGAAGCAAAATATATAGATGTATACTTACTAAATCGGTGGCCCACGTCACAGCGTCGCGATACGTCGACGACGAAAAGTCGAGCAGATCTTGAGGCGAGTCCACGCTGTAGTTGAACCTGGCGCCAGTGATCACTACATTGGACAGGTCTGGTCGAGGAAGAATTTATCTCTCTCAGTGTTTAGGTGCATACAATGTTTTACGAGTGATCAAGTATTTTCTGTCTTGGTACTGGCAGGGTTAATGCTGAAAGGTGTTCTTAGCATGCAGATCGTCTCTCGTTTTTACAAATATGTTTTAAACATAACTGGAAAATAGTTGTTGCTTTCAAGCCTGCGGAAATAAGGACTTATTGTTCAATGAGATATGGATTAAAAAAAAAATCACGTTTTTTAATACAATCATGCATGATGAAGACAATGTTTCATTTAATACGTACGTCATGCACGCCTTCCATATTCCCTTCATCACACAAGTATAAGTGATTGGGTAGAAAATGAAGCATGATTTGAATTATACATGAACTCTAAAATTGAGCCAATTTAAAAAACAAAGTGTTTCGCGAACCACGAGTCTCGCCTGATTTCGCGATTGATAAACAGTGCTAAGTGTTTTTAAGTATTTAAAATGGTGCCGAGATGACCTCTGACCTCATCGTACTCATCAACACACGTGGTAAGGATCATTTGCACCAAGTGTGATCACAATTGATGCAGAAATTAAAAAATGAAAAACAAGTCAAACAAAAACTTTGAGAAAAATAATGCCACGGCCTCATATCATTTGACCTTTCGACCCATCAGCCTCATGACGACACATACGGTATTACCCAAAGATCATTTGTACCAAGTTTGATCACAATTGATGCATAAATAAGGAAATGAGAGCAAGTTAAACAAAAACTTTAAAATTTTTGTAACAACATGGTCTCATATTATTTGGCTTTTTGACCCCCCCTAAATGACGTTTGACCCCATCATCCTCTTGACGACACATGTGGTATTACCCAAGGATCATTTGTACCAAGTTTGATTACAATTGATTCAGAAATAAAGAAATGAAAGCAAGTTAAACAAAAACTTCAACATTTTTGTAACAGACCAACAGACCAACAGACCAACGGGAAAGTCATCACTATAGGTCTCTGCCGAACTTTATTCAGGCGAGACAAAAACATTAGAACATAATAGAGTAACTAAAATACTGAGAACCGTCATGCTTGTTATATTTCCCACAAAGAGACGCGTACTACCAATAATTTTATAGCCTTCAGATATTTTATTAGGATTTTTTTCTCTTTGGGAATACACTGTATATATACTGGGAGACAAAAAGCCTTCAAAAAGTTGATCTTGAGCAATCTTTTTTAAATTTACCAATGGTCTGAAATTCAGTTTTTTTCATTTTTAGAAACTTGCTGGAAATTATTTCCCCTCAAATGATCCACATTTGGAGTCACTAGTGATTAATCACAAATCCTCAAAATTATTTTTTTTCTCCCAGTCCAGTATATTCCCTTTAACGGTATTAAACATTTAACAATGTAGACGTCTACCTTTAATGTAGATTGACGCGTCTTCGGTCTCTGCAGAGCCCCCTCCATTTGGCTTGCCCTCCCCGTAGCAGCGATAGTAGCCGATGTCCAGAGGCGTTGCTGACATAATGACCAAGGTATTCCGGTTGTCGGTTCCTTGGATTTTAACCTCATCTTTCTCCCACCAGAACTGGGCAGCATTTTCAAAGTCACACTTTAGTGTGACTCGCTGGGCTGATGAGACTGTCTGACTTTCTGGGGATTCTTTGGCGGCGATGGGTACTATTGGTGAAATGTTCAGTTAGGAATACGTGCATACGTGAAACAAGGAATGCAATTTGTTCATTTCTGCGTGATAACCTGATGGGTTGCAGATCGAAAAGCTTCGTTATCTAACACGCTACTTTTTAATGGGGAATGAGTGCGTATCGTCCATTCCATTCCCGTCTCCAAAATGAATACAAAACAACTTAACAGTGGTACCTTGCTTTAATTTGGTATGCTATTCATAGACGCTTGGTTTCCTTGAAAGGTCATGTACAGATAAATGCAAAAACGTTTGAATATAATAATCCTTATACTGTTTGGGACATATGCACAATAGCCAAAAGGACATTGCATTATAGTCCTTTGACATAATATGATGACAATATCAATCGCCTCTTGCTTTGCGTCTGGACAAGGACGATATATGACGTATATGATGTCATTCTCAAGAAATCCTTTGACAGAGAGTATTCGTTCTTTGAACGAGTAAACAGACTCTCCAAGGCAACGACGAAGTATATCTCAAACACAAACTCACAGATAGGATCTTTCTTGACGTTGCACAATTTCCCCTGGTGTTGTTCGTCACACGTGCAGTCAAAGCCGCCGGCTGCTCCGTTTACACACGTCCCATGGAGGCAGGGACTAGAATCACAAGGATACCTGTCCACTGCGTTTGGTGTTAGATCGCAAAAAACGACATTTAACCCTATACAGCCCGGGCTGTTTTGAAATTGCATAGCCCGGGGGGGGGGGGCAAAAATAGCCCCCTCCCCCCTAAGATCTAGACCGTTTATCGCGCGATCGCGATGAAAATTGGCACATACGTCACCCATTACGTAATCTCCACAATTTAATTGTCGATTGCACCAAAATTACTCAAATTTATTTTTAATTAATTATGCTAATTATTGCTTGAAATCATACTTGGGCTGTAAATTGTTAGGATTGTTATCAAATCAGGATTTAAAAATGGCAATATCAATTTTTCTTATGTTTTTATTTTTTAATTTCTAATGTATATCTTTGCTTTTTCGGCTTTGTTTGTCATTGTTTTTTCGATGAAAATCGTTGGCAACACTATTTCAGTACTAAATAATATGACATCTATTGTTTGCCTTTTTTTGGGGGGGGAGGGAAAAAGTCATGCAACATCGCGGCGCGATGCAAAATGGAGCACAGGTATCCAATTTGACCAATCACGGAGTTGCAATTGAGCATACGTACAGAGCGTGCGAATTATGGCAACAACAATCGCCTGACCTGTGAATGGTCAAAGTGGACACTTATGCTCCATGTAAGCATATTTGTTCTAATTAGCATACATAACGCTACATTTCGTCATATTGTATGCTCTATTAGTATACGGACAGACCATGCGTATTGTGGCAACGATTACCGGTCATAAAGAACCAAAATAATATGGATGGGAAAACTGCCATGGTAACATATTGAAACTGTTGGTTCATGTACGTGAAGGTGCAGGAAGTACACTGGAACAATTATTGATATAATTTATTCATTGTCATATTTTTCAAGGCAGGATCCACATGAGAGGAGCGTTTACACGGATGAAGCTACCAATAGTAAATGAGACCTCTATTAGCAGTACTATCCATATCATTATTGTTGGTAACATGTCAAGTTTTATATAGAAAGATAAGCTAGATAGATACATCATGTCGTGTTACATGAGAAAGCCTTATAGGTGCTGTATGAAAAATGAATTAAACGAGCGTCTACATTGGTCCAACATAAAGACTCACCTTCACAGGATGTCCCACTGCCAGTGAACCCGGAATTGCAAACGCAAGTGTAGGAGGTCCCACTCTGGTAGCAGTGTGCATTCTCGTCGCAGTCATTGAGTGAAGGGTCCGCGCATTTGTCAATCTCCACGCAGAAGCCTGTCGATTGGTCCATGGTGTACTCATCAGGGCAAATACAGGTGTATGTTAATGTCGTCAGGTTGCTGTCACATATGCGTATACCACTACAGTCGTTTGGGTAGTTGCAGGGATCATACACTGAAATAAAGACAATATGACGTGTCTCCTCAGAACGCATCAACAAACCAACATTTCTTGGACAAGTTCGGTTTTTGGGTTAAAGTTGTTCAAATGTTGGTATTCATTTGGTCTCGCGTATAAAGCTATGAGAAAGTGAGTGTCAACTGTAGGGGCCTTTCTCTTTCTCCCTCCATTCATCTCCCTTTCTGTATATAGGATATGTATGTCTCACTGTCTTTCTGTATGTCTCTCTCCCCTTCCCCATTTTACAAATAGAGTTATTTTTAACGGTTATAGTAGCACACTGGTATTACATTTTTACCTTGGAAATACTTATTGATAAAACAATGTTTTTTTATCTCGTACCGGTTCACTTCAAGGAACCTGTTTGGTACCTCTAAAGCTTATTATCTGACGTGTGGCTCCTATGTCTCCGTTCACAAAAACGCAATTTGCCGTTGTCTGTCAGCGACCAAAATAACCAATGTTTCAATTTCAAGCTTAGGTCATGTACCAATTTACAGACGTAGACAACTACTCATGGTAATAAATGCTGTTTTCATAGGATTTCCATTATGTTTTCTATTATGGAAAGGGGTAACACCAAACCATGTCATGTGCACACAGTAATCTTGATCACGCGCTAACATTTCCTGAACACATTTAGGCGCCATTCGAAAAGAAATCTTGGCATGCGCCGTCGGATAAGGGCATTGGATATAGAAGGTCGGCGTTAAGTCCTTTCTTTCAATTTGCCACTCCAGCGCCGCATGAGCGCAATAACGGAATATACCATACCACACGCACTGCACGCGGGCTACGCAAATATATTCGTCCACTGATGCCCTTTGGGAGTTGTAAGTATTAATTGTGAATACTCACACGTGTCACATACAGAATTAATACTCACATCCACAAGTCGTTATTCACATTACCTTCCTCACACTGGCTCCCTGTATACTCTGGAGGGCATGCACACCTTGCATCACCTACTAGAGGGATGCACGTTCCACCATGTTGGCACCTGCCTGCGCACAGATCTATGATACACAAGAAGGCCATAAAAATGTGTAGACAGATTTAGCCACAAAATCATGCGAGCCGAAGACTATTCTCCTTGATTCTAAGGCTCAACCATAATCTTACTATCCAGACATACATCTAGCCGGAATATAAATTATCATGAATAGCACTTGCAAGCTGAAAAAAAACCTTTTCCTCAAAAATAGCCGATGATCGATTTTTCCATTTCAACGTAAACACACTAAACGTAACATAAACGAAATACGTCATACAAGAACAAGGAATGGAGACATGCCTGTTTCGCATTCGTTGCCAGTGTAACCTGGTACACACGTGCAGAAAAACCCGTTTACTTCATTGGTGCATGAGGCGCCGTTTTGACATGGGCCCGGACTGCACTCGTCAATGTCTAAAGTTCAGGAGAAAAAAACAAATCATTTTTTTTAAGTGACATTCGAAGGATTCCGCTGGTGTTACTGTTACTGGTGTTACTACAAAGTTACTGATTCTACCGGATCACGAAAAAGAACATGTGCATCATTTGTTTTATATATAAAGAGCAGTAACAAAAAGAATATACAAAAAGTAATTATAAATTACCACAGCATGCAAAATACTATCCTCATCTTACCGGATGCATGCTAATGAATGGCCAGACACTTGGAAAGAAAATATATTACCTTTTTTTTTTAATTTCAAAATGTCATCGCCAAAATAAGCAAAACAGATCAAATATTAATGAAATACATGTTAGAACGGGAATTTTAATTCACCATGGGAAAATTAATCAATATAGGATAATTCTCTGGATATTCTTAGTCCCATTCTATGATATCTTGTTATAGTGGTCATTCTCTGCATCTCTATGTGGGCTAGGCTATTCGCATCCTTACTGTTGTATTCTATATTATACCTTACACTAATTCACCAATACACAATACACCTCACATCAATATATCAAAATGTAATGAGATATTCACAAATGGCTTTCTCAAATTAGGTAAACATTTTTTTTTCTTTAGACACAGCCGATGATCACTACTTCAATTCAAAATTTATAGATGCGGATAGTTTTATTCTTGTAGACATTTCATAAAAACAAGGTATGGAAACATACCTGTTTGACACTCGTTGCCCGTGTAGCCAGGGACACACGTACAGATATATCCGTTTACTACATCAGTGCAGGTTGCACCATTTTCACACGGGCTCGGAGTGCACTCATCAATGTCTAGAGTTAAGGAGGGGAAAAATACATGCATTTACCTCAGATAGTGGTTGTTTTTCTTCAGGTTCGTACACATACATTCAAAGTACATAAAATATGTTTTGAACCTAAATAAAAATGACATGTACACATTCTACGTGTTATCATTGTGATTTAGGTTTCGGTAATGCAAATTTAAAATAGAAATTTCTCAAATCGTATTCCTTTTCTACAAATTATTATTTCAAATTGTATGAAATATAGATAGAAAAGTGACCAACTTCCATTACAACGGGTAGGTATAGAAACATGCGTACTTATCTAGGAACTTTAGCTTTACTGATGCATTGCGCCAAGTTGACTTGTGAATGATTAAAATTAGCCAACATCTCAAAATAAGTCAACATGACATATGTCAAAAAGGAACGAAATTAAATTGTGTATGATGTTCCTGTGTACTGTATGTTTGTAATACAAAACAAATTAATTAAAAAATGAAGTAATTCGTCTCATTGTCAATTCTAATTTTAAACAGCGCATTATACAAATAACAATCGCGCCTACAACTACGCGCAACCATGGTAACCGCATCTGGGAAAATGAGATCTTCAAGAACAGCTCTTATACAGCTCAAGTGAATAACCTCAAATCTTGCCGATGTTCACATCGTTAATTTATTAAAAGATTAACAATTACGGATAGCAACTTAACCAGCAATTGATATCAATTGGATATAGAAGTATGTGATCGAAGTTACGAACGATTCATATTGATCGCAACCCTTCATAAAACGTGGTACATGTTTCATTAATTGCAAGTTACCATTTCAAAACATTTCATAAAAACAATGAAATATGGACGTGCCTGTTTTACACTCGTTGCCAGTGTAGCCAGGATTACAGGTACAAATATATCCGTTTACTACATCGATGCAGATGGAACCATTTCCACATGGGCTCGAAGTGCACTCGTCAATTTCTACATTTAAGGAAAGAAAAATACTCACATATTCACATCTAATTCTTCAGCTTATGTCAAATGTCAGTGCAACATGTTTACTTAAGTTTTTAAGATTTGCCTATTGATGGAACAAAATGTACATTATACAGTATGATTTCTGGGGATCAAGTCTCATTATTTGTGATTCACTGGCTTGAAATAAATCATACAAAACAATAATGGAAACATGCCTGTTTGACACTTGTTGCCAGTGTAGCCAGTTGAACACGTACATATGTATCCATTCACTACATCGGTACAGGAGGCGCCATTTCTACATGGACTCGGTATGCATTCGTCAATGTCTAGATTTAAGGAAAGAAAAATACTCACATGCATTCATTAATTCACATGCAATATTTCATCTCATGTCAAATGGCAGTGCAAGGATTTCACTCGAGTTATTAGGGTTATGTTGTTCATCACAAAAGGTGTTATTTTGGTATGAACCGCTATAAAGTAGTGCATTAATATCAAGGTTATCTTCACTTCGCATTCTTAGCGTTGACATTCCATAAAACAAAGTGTACATTATCTAATATGATTTTGTTGAGACGAGGCTTCATTTGTTGCGAGGATAATAATGATATGAATTTCTACGAATCACTTTTAGAACTGCTTTTGATGTCAATTGGAGGTACAATGGTTTTACTTACGTTGTTAATGTTGATCAGAAAAGGAGTGTTACTTTGTATGTATGTACAATTATTCTGGTATGCTTTAAATTCATCGGTATGCTTTCGCTAGTTAACATTCTTACCATTGACCTCCTTAGAAAGCAAGTATATTTAACAATATGCGAGTTACTATTTCTTAATATTTCGTAAATTGATCCAAAACAAACGATAGAGACTTGCCTGTTTCACACTCATTGCCAGTGTAACCAGGTACACACGTACAACGATATCCGTTCACTTCATCGGTGCAGGCAGCGCCATTTTCACATGGGCTCGATATGCACTCGTCAATGTCTAGAGAAAATGAAAGAGTAAAATCACATGCATTTCTCTTAACCAAGCATCAACTCTTATTAATTGCAATTTACTATTTCAATATGTAAGACAAAAATAATGGAAACATACCTGTTTGACACTCGTTGCCAGTGTAGCCAGGTACACACGTACACCGATATCCATTCACTTCATCGGTGCAGGCAGCGCCATTTTTACATGGGCTCGGTGTGCACTCGTCAATGTCTAGATTTAAGGAAAGAAAAAAACTCACATGCATTCTTTGATTCAAATTCAATTTTTCAGTTTATGTCAAATGGCAGTGCAAGGGTTTCACTCGTGTACTTAAGATTTAGATGTTGATCACAAGATGTGTTATATCGTATGAACCGCTATTCTATAGTTACTGCATTAATATCAAGTTTATCTTCACTTCGAATTCTTAGCGTTCACATTCCATAAAACAAAAGGTACATCATTTAATATGATTTTGGGGAGACGAGGTTTGATTTGTTTCGAGGATTATAATTATATGAATTTCCACGATTCACTTATAGAACTGCTATTGATGTCCAATGGAAGTACAACGGTCTCACTTATGTTGTTAATGTTGATCGGAAAATGGGTGTTACTTTGGATGTACAATAATTCCGGTATGCATTAAATTGATCGGTATGCTTTCGCTAGTTAACGTTCTTACCATTGACCTCCTTAAAAAGCAAGTATATTTTACAATATTATTTTCAAGGATAGGATCTCATTATATGCGACTTACTATTTCTGAATATTTCATGAATTGATCCAAAACAAACGATAGAGACTTGCCTGTTTCACACTCATTGCCAGTGTATCCAGGTACACACGTACAACGAGTTGTTGATCAGACAGAAGAATAAATCTTATGTTCAATGAACCGGTATCCTAATATGCTTCGAAATGATATGATGGTTATCTTCATTTTACTTTAAGTTGATCTTCCATGAAATAAAGAGGATATTAGTCATGAAATCTTATTAATTGTAATTTACTATTGAAATATGTAATACAAAACATAATTGAAACATACCTGTTTGACACTCGTTGCCAGTGTATCCAGGTACACATGTACAACGATATCCATTCACTTCATCGATGCAGGAAGCGCCATTTTCACATGGGCTCGGGCCGCACTCGTCATTGTCTAGAGAAAATCAAAGATTAAAATCACATGCATTTCTCTTATCTACATTTGATGCTTGATCACAATTAATGGCAAGGGTTTTATCACATTGTTAAGTTTCAGTTGTTTATCACACACAAGCATCAATCTTATGTTGTATGAACCGGCATCCTAATATGTCTTGAATTGATATGATTGTTATCTTCATTTTGCATTCATGGAGTTGACCTTTCATGAAACGAAAAGGATATTGGTCATGAACTCTTATTAATTGCAATTTCATATTGAAACATGTAATACGAAAAATAATGGAAACATACCTGTTTGACACTCGTTGCCAGTGTATCCAGGTACACACGTACAACGATATCCGTTCACTTCATCGATGCAGGAAGCGACATTTTCACATGGGCTCGGTGTGCACTCGTCAATGTCTAGAGTAAATGAAAGAGTAAAATCACATGCATTGCTCTTAACCAAGCATCAACTCTTATTAATTGCAATTTACTATTTCAATATGTAAGACAAAAATAATGGAAACATACCTGTTTGACACTCGTTGCCAGTGTAGCCAGGTACACACGTACAAAGATATCCGTTCACTTCATCGGTGCAGGCAGCGCCATTTTCACATGGGCTCGGTGTGCAGTCGTCAATGTCTAGAGTCAATGAAAGAGTCAAATCACATGCATTTTTCTTATAAACCTTTAATGCCTACGTCTCTGTCAATGGCAAGGATTTTAATCGCATTGTTAGGTTTCAGTACTTGATCAGACACCAAAATAAATTTTATGTTCTATGAACCTGTATCGTAATATGCTTCGAAATAATATAATGATAATCTTTAATTTGCATTCACGAAATTGACCATTCAAGAAACTAAGAGGCTTATTAGTTATCAACTTTCATTAACTGCAATTTACTATTTAAATATGTAAGACAAAGAATGATGGAAACATACCTGTTTGACACTCGTTACCAGTGTAGCCAGGTACACACGTACAACGATATCCGTTCACTTCATCGGTGCAGGAAGCGCCATTTTCACATGGGCTCGTTGTGCAGTCGTCAATGTCTAGAGTGAATGAAAAAGTCAAATCACATGCATTTTTCTTATAAACCTTTAATGCCCACGTCTCTGTCAATGGCAAGGATTTTAATCGCATTGTTAAGTTTCAGTACTTGATCAGACACCAAAATAAATTTTATGTTCTATGAACCTGTATCGTAATATGCTTCGAAATAATATAATGATAATCTTTAATTTGCATTCACGAAATTGACCATTCAAGAAACTAAGAGGCTTATTAGTTATCAACTTTCATAAACTGCAATTTACTATTTAAATATGTAAGACAAAGAATGATGGAAACATACCTGTTTGACACTCGTTACCAGTGTAGCCAGGTACACACGTACAACGATATCCGTTCACTTCATCGGTGCAGGAAGCGCCATTTTCACATGGGCTCGGTGTGCAGTCGTCAATGTCTAGAGTGAATAAAAGTGTAAAATTAATTGAATTTCTCTAATCAACGTTATATGCTTACGTTTCTATTAATTGCAAGGGTTTTGATCGCATTGTTAAGTTTGAGTTGTTGATCACACGCAATGATAAATCTTATGTTCTATGAACCTATATCCTAATATGCTTCGAATTGATATGATGGTTATCTTCATTTTGCATTAGGTTGATCTTTCATGGAACAAAGATGATATTTGCCATGGATTATTATTAATTGCAATTAACTTTTGAAATATGGAATTCCAAAAATAATTAAAACTTACCTGTTTGACACTCGTTGCCAGTGTATCCAAGTACACATGTACAACGATATCCGTTCACTTCATCGATGCAGGAAGCGCCATTTTCACATGGGCTCGGCGTGCACTCGTCAATGTCTAGAGTAAATGAAAGAGTAAAATCACATGCATTGCTCTTAACCAAGCATCAACTCTTATTAATTGCAATTTACTATTTCAATATGTAAGACAAAAATAATGCAAACATACCTGTTTGACACTCGTTGCCAGTGTAGCCAGGTACACACGTACAAAGATATCCGTTCACTTCATCGGTGCAGGCAGCGCCATTTTCACATGGGCTCGGTGTGCAGTCGTCAATGTCTAGAGTCAATGAAAAAGTCAAATCACATGCATTTTTCTTATAAACCTTTAATGCCTACGTCTCTGTCAATGGCAAGGATTTTAATCGCATTGTTAGGTTTCAGTACTTGATCAGACACCAAAATAAATTTTATGTTCTATGAACCTGTATCGTAATATGCTTCGAAATAATATAATGATAATCTTTAATTTGCATTCACGAAATTGAACATTCAAGAAACTAAGAGGCTTATTAGTTATCAACTTTCATTAACTGCAATTTACTATTTAAATATGTAAGACAAAGAATGATGGAAACATACCTGTTTGACACTCGTTGCCAGTGTAGCCAGGTACACACGTACAACGATATCCGTTCACTTCATCGGTGCAGGAAGCGCCATTTTCACATGGGCTAGGTGTGCAGTCGTCAATGTCTAGAGTGAATAAAAGTGTAAAATTACATGAATTTCTCTAATCAACGTTATATGCTTACGTTTCTATTAATTGCAAGGGTTTTGATCACATTGTTAAGTTTGAGTTGTTGATCACACGCAATGATAAATCTTATGTTCTATGAACCTATATCCTAATATGTTTCGTATTGATATGATGGTTATCTTCATTTTGCATTAGGTTGATCTTTCATGGAACAAAGATGATATTGGCCATGGATTCTTATTAATTGCAATTAATTTTTGAAATATGGCATTCAAAAAATAATCAAAACTTACCTGTTTGACACTCGTTGCCAGTGTATCCAGGTACACACGTACAACGATATCCGTTCACTTCATCGGTGCAGGAAGCGCCATTTTCACATGGGCTCGATATGCACTCGTCAATGTCTAGAGAAAATGAAAGAGTAAAATCACATGCATTGCTCTTAACCAAGCATCAACTCTTATTAACTTTTGAAATATGGCATTCAAAAAATAATTAAAACTTACCTGTTTGACACTCGTTGCCAGTGTATCCAGGTACACACGTACAACGATATCCGTTCACTTCATCGATGCAGGAAGCGCCATTTTCACATGGGCTCGGTGTGCACTCGTCAATGTCTAGAGTAAATGAAAGAGTAAAATCACATGCATTTCTCTTAACCAAGCATCAACTCTTATTAATTGCAATTTACTATTTCAATATGTAAGACAAAAATAATGGAAACATACCTGTTTGACACTCGTTGCCAGTGTAGCCAGGTACACACGTACAAAGATATCCGTTCACTTCATCGGTGCAGGCAGCGCCATTTTCACATGGGCTCGGTGTGCAGTCGTCAATGTCTAGAGTCAATGAAAGAGTCAAATCACATGCATTTTTCTTATAAACCTTTAATGCCTACGTCTCTGTCAATGGCAAGGATTTTAATCGCATTGTTAGGTTTCAGTACTTGATCAGACACCAAAATAAATTTTATGTTCTATGAACCTGTATCGTAATATGCTTCGAAATAATATAATGATAATCTTTAATTTGCATTCACGAAATTGACCATTCAAGAAACTAAGAGGCTTATTAGTTATCAACTTTCATTAACTGCAATTTACTATTTAAATATGTAAGACAAAGAATGATGGAAACATACCTGTTTGACACTCGTTGCCAGTGTAGCCAGGTACACACGTACAACGATATCCGTTCACTTCATCGGTGCAGGAAGCGCCATTTTCACATGGGCTAGGTGTGCAGTCGTCAATGTCTAGAGTGAATAAAAGTGTAAAATTACATGAATTTCTCTAATCAACGTTATATGCTTACGTTTCTATTAATTGCAAGGGTTTTGATCACATTGTTAAGTTTGAGTTGTTGATCACACGCAATGATAAATCTTATGTTCTAAGAACCTATATCCTAATATGTTTCGTATTGATATGATGGTTATCTTCATTTTGCATTAGGTTGATCTTTCATGGAACAAAGATGATATTGGCCATGGATTCTTATTAATTGCAATTAATTTTTGAAATATGGCATTCAAAAAATAATCAAAACTTACCTGTTTGACACTCGTTGCCAGTGTATCCAGGTACACACGTACAACGATATCCGTTCACTTCATCGGTGCAGGAAGCGCCATTTTCACATGGGCTCGATATGCACTCGTCAATGTCTAGAGTAAATGAAAGAGTAAAATCACATGCATTGCTCTTAACCAAGCATCAACTCTTATTAACTTTTGAAATATGGCATTCAAAAAATAATTAAAACTTACCTGTTTGACACTCGTTGCCAGTGTAGCCAGGTACACACGTACAACGATATCCGTTCACTTCATCGGTGCAGGCAGCGCCATTTTCACATGGGCTCGGCGTGCAGTCGTCAATGTCTAGAGTCAATGAAAAAGTCAAATCACATGCATTTTTCTTATAAACGTTTTATGCCTACGTCTCTGTCAATGGCAAGGATTTTAATCGTATTGTTAGGTTTCAAAACTTGATCAGACACCAAAATAAATTTAATGTTCTATGAACCTGTATCGTAATATGCTTCGAAATAATATGATGATCATCTGTAATTTGCATTCACGGAATTGACCTTTCATGAAACGAAGAGGCTTATTAGTTATCAACTTGTATTAACTGCAATTTACTTTTTAAATATGTAATACAAAAAATTATTAAAACATACCTGTTTGACACTCGTTGCCAGTGTCGCCAGGTACACACGTACAACGATATCCGTTCACTTCATCGGTGCAGGAAGCGCCATTTTCACATGGGCTCGGTGTGCAGTCGTCAATGTCTAGAGTGAATAAAAGTGTAAAATTACATGAATTTCTCTAATCAACGTTATATGCTTACGTTTCTATTAATTGCAAGGGTTTTGATCACATTGTGAAGTTTGAGTTGTTGATCACACGCAATGATAAATCTTATGTTCTATGAACCTATATCCTAATATGCTTCGAATTGATATGATGGTTATCTTCATTTTGCATTAGGTTGATCTTTCATGGAACAAAGATGATATTGGCCATGGATTATTATTAATTGCAATTAACTTTTCAAATATGGCATTCAAAAAAAATTAAAACTTACCTGTTTGACACTCGTTGCCAGTGTATCCAGGTACACACGTACAACGATATCCGTTCACTTCATCGGTGCAGGAAGCGCCATTTTCACATGGGCTCGATATGCACTCGTCAATGTCTAGAGTAAATGAAAAAGTAAAATCACATGCATTGCTCTTAACCAAGCATCAACTCTTATTAATTGCAATTTACTCTTTCAATATGTAAGACAAAAATAATGGAAACATACCTGTTTGACACTCGTTGCCAGTGTAGCCAGGTACACACGTACAAAGATATCCGTTCACTTCATCGGTGCAGGCAGCGCCATTTTCACATGGGCTCGGTGTGCAGTCGTCAATGTCTAGAGTCAATGAAAAAGTCAAATCACATGCATTTTTCTTTTAAACGTTTAATGCCTACGTCTCTGTCAATGGCAAGGATTTTAATTGCATTGTTAGGTTTCAGTACTTGATCAGACACCAAAATAAATTTTATGTTCTATGAACCTGTATCCTAATATGCTTCGAAATAATATAATGATCATCTGTAATTTCCATTCACGGAATTGACCTTTCATGAAACGAAGAGGCTTATTAGTTATCAACTTGTATTAACTGCCATTTACTTTTTAAATATGTAATACAAAAAAATATTAAAACATACCTGTTTGACACTCGTTGCCAGTGTAGCCAGGTACACACGTACAACGATATCCGTTTACTTCATCGGTACAGGCAGCGCCATTTTCACATGGGCTCTGGCCGCACTCGTTAATGTCTAGAGAAAATTAGAAATTAAAATCACATGCATTTCTCTTATCTACGTTTGATGCTTAAGTCCCAATTAATGGCAAGTGATTTAATCAAATAATTTTTTTGAGTACTTGATCAGACACACGAATAAATTTAATATTCTATGAACCTGTCTCCTAATATGCTTCGAAATAATATGATTATCTTTACTTTGCTTTCACGAAATTGACCTTTCATGAAACAAAGAGGATTATTAGTTATCAACTTTTATTAAATTTCAATTTACTATTTAAATATGTAATACAAAAAATAATAGAAACATACCTGCTTGACACTCGTTGCCAGTGTAGCCAGGTACACACGTACAACGATATCCATTCACTTCATCGATGCAGGAAGCGCCATTTTCACATGGGCTCGGGCCGCACTCGTCAATGTCTAGATTTAAAGAAAGAAAAATACTCACATGCATTCCTTAGTTCATATTCAATTTTTCAGTTAATGTCAAATAGCAGTGTAAGGGTTCTACTCGTGTACTTAAGGTTTAGATGTTGATCACAAGATGTGTTATTTTGTAAAAACCGCTATTCTATAGGTAGTGCTTAAATATCAAGATTATCTTTTCTTCGCATTCTTAGCGTTGCCATTCCATAAAACAAAAGGTACACTATTTAATATGTTTTGGGGGAGACGAGGTTTGATTTATTGTGAGGTTAATAATGATATCAATTTCCACGATTCACTTTTAACACTGCTATGCTTTCGCTAGTTCACATTCTTACCATTGACCTCCTTAAAAAACAAGTATGTTTAACGATATGATATTCAAGGATAAGATTTCAATATATGCGAGCTAGTATCTCTCAATATTTCATAAATTGATCCAAAACATATGATAGAGACTTGCCTGTTTCACACTCATTGCCAGAGTATCCAGGTACACACGTACAACGATATCCGTTCACTTCATCGGTGCAGGCAGCGCCATTTTCACATGGGCTCGGTGTGCAGTCGTCAATGTCTAGGGTAAATGAAAGAGTAACTTTACATGAATTTCTCTTATCAACGTTTTATTCGTACGTCTCTATTAATGGCAAGGGTTTTAATCACATTGTTAAGTGTCAGCTGTTGATCACACACAAGAATAAATCTTACTTTCTATAAACCAGCATCCTAATATATATGCTTCGATTTGATATGATTGGTATCTACACTTAGCGTTTATGAAGTTGACATTTCATGAAACGAATTAGATAATTATAAGTCATCACTAAAATCAATTGTAGTTTACTATTTAAATATGTAGTACAAAAATAATGGAAGCATGCCTGTTTGACACTCGTTGCCAGTGTAGCCAGGTACACACGTACAACGATATCCATTCACTTCATCGATGCAGGAAGCGCCATTTTCACATGGGCTCGGTGTGCACTCGTCAATGTCTAGAGTCAATGAAAAAGTAAAATCAAATGTTTTTTTTCTTGTAAACGTTTTATGCCTACGTCTCTGTCAATGACAAGGATTTTAATCGCATTGTTAGGTTTCAGACCTTGATCAGACACCAGAATAAATTTTATGTTCTATAAACTTGTATCCTCATATGCTTCGAAATAATATGATTATCTTTGACTTGCATTCACGAAATTGACCTTTCATGAAACGAGGAGGCTAATTAGTTTTTATTAACTTTTATTAATTGCAATTAACTTTTGAAATATGGAATTAAAAAAATAATTAAAACTTACCTGTTTGACACTCGTTGCCAGTGTATCCAGATACACACGTACAACGATATCCATTCACTTCATCGATGCAGGAAGCGCCATTTTCACATGGGCTCGGTGTGCAGTCGTCAATGTCTAGAGTCAATGAAAAAGTCAAATCACATGCATTTTTCTTATAAACCTTTAATGCCTACGTCTCTGTCAATGGCAAGGATTTTAATCGCATTGTTAGGTTTCAGTACTTGATCAGACACCAAAATAAATTTTATGTTCTATGAACCTGTATCGTAATATGCTTCGAAATAATATAATGATAATCTGTAATTTGCATTCACGAAATTGACCATTCAAGAAACTAAGAGGCTTATTAGTTATCAACTTTCATTAACTGCAATTTACTATTTAAATATGTAAGACAAAGAATGATGGAAACATACCTGTTTGACACTCGTTGCCAGTGTAGCCAGGTACACACGTACAACGATATCCATTCACTTCATCGGTGCAGGAAGCGCCATTTTCACATGGGCTCGGTGTGCAGTCGTCAATGTCTAGAGTGAATAAAAGTGTAAAATTACATGAATTTCTCTAATCAACGTTATATGCTTACGTTTCTATTAATTGCAAGGGTTTTGATCACATTGTGAAGTTTGAGTTGTTGATCACACGCAATGATAAATCTTATGTTCTATGAACCTATATCCTAATATGCTTCGAATTGATATGATGGTTATCTTCATTTTGCATTAGGTTGATCTTTCATGGAACAAAGATGATATTGGCCATGGATTCTTATTAATTGCAATTAACTTTTGAAATATGGAATTCCAAAAATAATTAAAACTTACCTGTTTGACACTCGTTGCCAGTGTATCCAGGTACACACGTACAATGATATCCGTTCACTTCATCGATGCAGGAAGCGCCATTTTCACATGGGCTCGGTGTGCACTCGTCAATGTCTAGAGTCAATGAAAAAGTAAAATCACATGCATTGCTCTTAACCAAGCATCAACTCTTATTAATTGCAATTTACTATTTCAATATGTAAGACAAAAATAATGGAAACATACCTGTTTGACACTCGTTGCCAGTGTAGCCAGGTACACACGTACAAAGATATCCGTTCACTTCATCGGTGCAGGCAGCGCCATTTTCACATGGGCTCGGTGTGCAGTCGTCAATGTCTAGAGTCAATGAAAAAGTCAAATCAAATGTTTTTTTCTTATAAACGTTTTATGCCTACGTCTCTGTCAATGACAAGGATTTTAATCGCATTGTTAGGTTTCAAACCTTGATCAGACACCAGAATAAATTTTATGTTTTATAAACCTGTATCCTCATATGCTTCGAAATAATATGATTATCGTTAATTTGCATTCACGAAATTGACCTTTCATGAAACGAGGAGGCTTATTAGTTTTTATTAACTTTTATTAATTGCAATTAACTTTTGAAATATGGAATTAAAAAAATAATTAAAACTTACCTGTTTGACACTCGTTGCCAGTGTATCCAGATACACACGTACAACGATATCCATTCACTTCATCGATGCAGGAAGCGCCATTTTCACATGGGCTCGGTGTGCACTCGTCAATGTCTAGAGTGAATAAAAGTGTAAAATTACATGAATTTCTCTAATCAACGTTATATGCTTACGTTTCTATTAATTGCAAGGGTTTTGATCACATTGTTAAGTTTGAGTTGTTGATCACACGCAATGATAAATCTTATGTTCTATGAACCTATATCCTAATATGCTTCGAATTGATATGATGGTTATCTTCATTTTGCATTAGGTTGATCTTTCATGGAACAAAGATGATATTGGCCATGGATTCTTATTAATTGCAATTAACTTTTGAAATATGGAATTCAAAAAATAACTAAAACTTACCTGTTTGACACTCGTTGCCAGTGTATCCAGGTACACACGTACAACGATATCCGTTCACTTCATCGATGCAGGAAGCGCCATTTTCACATGGGCTCGGTGTGCACTCGTCAATGTCTAGAGTCAATGAAAAAGTAAAATCACATGCATTGCTCTTAACCAAGCATCAACTCTTATTAATTGCAATTTACTATTTCAATATGTAAGACAAAAATAATGCAAACATACCTGTTTGACACTCGTTGCCAGTGTAGCCAGGTACACACGTACAAAGATATCCGTTCACTTCATCGGTGCAGGCAGCGCCATTTTCACATGGGCTCGGTGTGCAGTCGTCAATGTCTAGAGTCAATGAAAAAGTCAAATCACATGCATTTTTCTTATAAACCTTTAATGCCTACGTCTCTGTCAATGGCAAGGATTTTAATCGCATTGTTAGGTTTCAGTACTTGATCAGACACCAAAATAAATTTTATGTTCTATGAACCTGTATCGTAATATGCTTCGAAATAATATAATGATAATCTTTAATTTGCATTCACGAAATTGACCATTCAAGAAACTAAGAGGGTTATTAGTTATCAACTTTCATTAACTGCAATTTACTATTTAAATATGTAAGACAAAGAATGATAGAAACATACCTGTTTGACACTCGTTGCCAGTGTAGCCAGGTACACAAGTACAACGATATCCATTCACTTCATCGGTGCAGGAAGCGCCATTTTCACATGGGCTCGGTGTGCAGTCGTCAATGTCTAGAGTGAATAAAAGTGTAAAATTACATGAATTTCTCTAATCAACGTTATATGCTTACGTTTCTATTAATTGCAAGGGTTTTGATCACATTGTTAAGTTTGAGTTGTTGATCACACGCAATGATAAATCTTATGTTCTATAAACCTGTATCCTAATATGCTTCGAATTGATATGATGGTTATCTTCATTTTGCATTAGGTTGATCTTTCATGGAACAAAGATGATATTGGCCATGGATTCTTATTAATTGCAATTAACTTTTGAAATGTGGAATTCAAAAAATAATTAAAACTTACCTGTTTGACACTCGTTGCCAGTGTATCCAGGTACACACGTACAACGATATCCGTTCACTTCATCGGTGCAGGAAGCGCCATTTTCACATGGGCTCGGTGTGCACTCGTCAATGTCTAGAGTCAATGAAAAAGTAAAATCACATGCATTGCTCTTAACCAAGCATCAACTCTTATTAATTGCAATTTACTATTTCAATATGTAAGACAAAAATAATGGAAACATACCTGTTTGACACTCGTTGCCAGTGTAGCCAGGTACACACGTACAAAGATATCCGTTCACTTCATCGGTGCAGGCAGCGCCATTTTCACATGGGCTCGGTGTGCAGTCGTCAATGTCTAGAGTCAATGAAAAAGTCAAATCAAATGTTTTTTTCTTATAAACGTTTTATGCCTACGTCTCTGTCAATGACAAGGATTTTAATCGCATTGTTAGGTTTCAAACCTTGATCAGACACCAGAATAAATTTTATGTTTTATAAACCTGTATCCTCATATGCTTCGAAATAATATGATTATCGTTAATTTGCATTCACGAAATTGACCTTTCATGAAACGAGGAGGCTTATTAGTTTTTATTAACTTTTATTAATTGCAATTAACTTTTGAAATATGGAATTAAAAAAATAATTAAAACTTACCTGTTTGACACTCGTTGCCAGTGTATCCAGATACACACGTACAACGATATCCATTCACTTCATCGATGCAGGAAGCGCCATTTTCACATGGGCTCGGTGTGCACTCGTCAATGTCTAGAGTGAATAAAAGTGTAAAATTACATGAATTTCTCTAATCAACGTTATATGCTTACGTTTCTATTAATTGCAAGGGTTTTGATCACATTGTTAAGTTTGAGTTGTTGATCACACGCAATGATAAATCTTATGTTCTATGAACCTATATCCTAATATGCTTCGAATTGATATGATGGTTATCTTCATTTTGCATTAGGTTGATCTTTCATGGAACAAAGATGATATTGGCCATGGATTCTTATTAATTGCAATTAACTTTTGAAATGTGGAATTCAAAAAATAATTAAAACTTACCTGTTTGACACTCGTTGCCAGTGTATCCAGGTACACACGTACAACGATATCCATTCACTTCATCGATGCAGGAAGCGCCATTTTCACATGGGCTCGGTGTGCACTCGTCAATGTCTAGAGTGAATAAAAGTGTAAAATTACATGAATTTCTCTAATCAACGTTATATGCTTACGTTTCTATTAATTGCAAGGGTTTTGATCACATTGTTAAGTTTGAGTTGTTGATCACACGCAATGATAAATCTTATGTTCTATGAACCTATATCCTAATATGCTTCGAATTGATATGATGGTTATCTTCATTTTGCATTAGGTTGATCTTTCATGGAACAAAGATGATATTGGCCATGGATTCTTATTAATTGCAATTAACTTTTGAAATATGGAATTCAAAAAATAACTAAAACTTACCTGTTTGACACTCGTTGCCAGTGTATCCAGGTACACACGTACAACGATATCCGTTCACTTCATCGATGCAGGAAGCGCCATTTTCACATGGGCTCGGTGTGCACTCGTCAATGTCTAGAGTCAATGAAAGAGTAAAATCACATGCATTGCTCTTAACCAAGCATCAACTCTTATTAATTGCAATTTACTATTTCAATATGTAAGACAAAAATAATGCAAACATACCTGTTTGACACTCGTTGCCAGTGTAGCCAGGTACACACGTACAAAGATATCCGTTCACTTCATCGGTGCAGGCAGCGCCATTTTCACATGGGCTCGGTGTGCAGTCGTCAATGTCTAGAGTCAATGAAAAAGTCAAATCACATGCATTTTTCTTATAAACCTTTAATGCCTACGTCTCTGTCAATGGCAAGGATTTTAATCGCATTGTTAGGTTTCAGTACTTGATCAGACACCAAAATAAATTTTATGTTCTATGAACCTGTATCGTAATATGCTTCGAAATAATATAATGATAATCTGTAATTTGCATTCACGAAATTGACCATTCAAGAAACTAAGAGGCTTATTAGTTATCAACTTTCATTAACTGCAATTTACTATTTAAATATGTAAGACAAAGAATGATAGAAACATACCTGTTTGACACTCGTTGCCAGTGTAGCCAGGTACACAAGTACAACGATATCCATTCACTTCATCGGTGCAGGAAGCGCCATTTTCACATGGGCTCGGTGTGCAGTCGTCAATGTCTAGAGTGAATAAAAGTGTAAAATTACATGAATTTCTCTAATCAACGTTATATGCTTACGTTTCTATTAATTGCAAGGGTTTTGATCACATTGTTAAGTTTGAGTTGTTGATCACACGCAATGATAAATCTTATGTTCTATGAACCTGTATCCTAATATGCTTCGAATTGATATGATGGTTATCTTCATTTTGCATTAGGTTGATCTTTCATGGAACAAAGATGATATTGGCCATGGATTCTTATTAATTGCAATTAACTTTTGAAATGTGGAATTCAAAAAATAATTAAAACTTACCTGTTTGACACTCGTTGCCAGTGTATCCAGGTACACACGTACAACGATATCCGTTCACTTCATCGGTGCAGGAAGCGCCATTTTCACATGGGCTCGATATGCACTCGTCAATGTCTAGAGTCAATGAAAGAGTAAAATCACATGCATTGCTCTTAACCAAGCATCAACTCTTATTAATTGCAATTTACTATTTCAATATGTAAGACAAAAATAATGCAAACATACCTGTTTGACACTCGTTGCCAGTGTAGCCAGGTACACACGTACAAAGATATCCGTTCACTTCATCGGTGCAGGCAGCGCCATTTTCACATGGGCTCGGTGTGCAGTCGTCAATGTCTAGAGTCAATGAAAAAGTCAAATCACATGCATTTTTCTTATAAACCTTTAATGCCTACGTCTCTGTCAATGGCAAGGATTTTAATCGCATTGTTAGGTTTCAGTACTTGATCAGACACCAAAATAAATTTTATGTTCTATGAACCTGTATCGTAATATGCTTCGAAATAATATAATGATAATCTTTAATTTGCATTCACGAAATTGACCATTCAAGAAACTAAGAGGCTTATTAGTTATCAACTTTCATTAACTGCAATTTACTATTTAAATATGTAAGACAAAGAATGATAGAAACATACCTGTTTGACACTCGTTGCCAGTGTAGCCAGGTACACAAGTACAACGATATCCATTCACTTCATCGGTGCAGGAAGCGCCATTTTCACATGGGCTCGGTGTGCAGTCGTCAATGTCTAGAGTGAATAAAAGTGTAAAATTACATGAATTTCTCTAATCAACGTTATATGCTTACGTTTCTATTAATTGCAAGGGTTTTGATCACATTGTTAAGTTTGAGTTGTTGATCACACGCAATGATAAATCTTATGTTCTATGAACCTGTATCCTAATATGCTTCGAATTGATATGATGGTTATCTTCATTTTGCATTAGGTTGATCTTTCATGGAACAAAGATGATATTGGCCATGGATTCTTATTAATTGCAATTAACTTTTGAAATGTGGAATTCAAAAAATAATTAAAACTTACCTGTTTGACACTCGTTGCCAGTGTATCCAGGTACACACGTACAACGATATCCGTTCACTTCATCGGTGCAGGAAGCGCCATTTTCACATGGGCTCGATATGCACTCGTCAATGTCTAGAGTAAATGAAAGAGTAAAATCACATGCATTGCTCTTAACCAAGCATCAACTCTTATTAATTGCAATTTACTATTTCAATATGTAAGACAAAAATAATGGAAACATACCTGTTTGACACTCGTGGCCAGTGTAGCCAGGTACACACGTACAACGATATCCGTTCACTTCATCGGTGCAGGCAGCGCCATTTTCACATGGGCTCGGTGTGCAGTCGTCAATGTCTAGAGTAAATGAAAAAGTCAAATCACATGCATTTTTCTTATAAACCTTTTATGCCTACGTCTCTGTCAATGGCAAGGATTTTAATCGTATTGTTAGGTTTCAATACTTGATCAGACACCAAAATAAATTTTATGTTTTATGAACCTGTATCGTAATATGCTTCCAAATAGTATGATGATCATCTGTAATTGCCATTCACGGAATTGACCTTTCATGAAACGAAGAGGCTTATTAGTTATCAACTTGTATTAACTGCAATTTACTTTTTAAATATGTAATACAAAAAAATATTAAAACATACCTGTTTGACACTCGTTGCCAGTGTAGCCAGGTACACATGTACAACGATATCCGTTCACTTCATCGGTGCAGGAAGCGCCATTTTCACATTGGCTCGGTGTGCAGTCGTCAATGTCTAGAGTGAATAAAAGTGCAAAATTACATGAATTTCTCTAATCAACGTTATATGCTTACGTTTCTATTAATTGCAAGGGTTTTGATCACATTGTTAAGTTTGAGTTGTTGATCACACGCAATGATAAATCTTATGTTCTATAAACCTATATCCTAATATGCTTCGAATTGATATGATGGTTATCTTTATTTTGCATTAGGTTGATCTTTCATGGAACAAAGATGATATTGGCCATGGATTCTTATTAATTGCAATTAACTGTTGAAATATGGAATTCAAAAAATAATTAAAACTTACCTGTTTGACACTCGTTGCCAGTGTATCCAGATACACACGTACAACGATATCCATTCACTTCATCGGTGCAGGAAGCGCCATTTTCACATGGGCTCGGTGTGCAGTCGTCAATGTCTAGAGTCAATGAAAAAGTCAAATCACATGCATTTTTCTTTTTAACGTGTAATGCCTACGTCTCTGTCAATGGCAAGGATTTTAATCGCATTGTTAGGTTTCAGTACTTGATCAGACACCAAAATAAATTTTATGTTCTATGAACCTGTATCCTAATATGCTTCGAAATAATATAATGATCATCTGTAATTTGCATTCACGGAATTGACCTTTCATGAAACGAAGAGGCTTATTAGTTATCAACTTGTATTAACTGCCATTTACTTTTCAAATATGTAATACAAAAAAATATTAAAACATACCTGTTTGACACTCGTTGCCAGTGTAGCCAGGTACACACGTACAACGATATCCGTTCACTTCATCGGTACAGGCAGCGCCATTTTCACATGGGCTCTGGCCGCACTCATCAATGTCTAGAGAAAATTAGAAATTAAAATCACATGCATTTCTCTTATCTACGTTTGATGCTTAAGTCCCAATTAATGGCAAGTGATTTAATCAAATTGTTATTTTTCAGTACTTGATCAGACACACGAATAAATTTAATGCTCTATGAACCTGTCTCCTAATATGCTTCGAAATAATATGATTATCTTTACTTTGCTTTCACGAAATTGACCTTTCATGAAACAAAGAGGATTATTAGTTACAACTTTTATTAAATTTCAATTTACTATTTAAATATGTAATACAAAAAATAATGGAAACATACCTGCTTGACACTCGTTGCCAGTGTAGCCAGGTACACACGTACAACGATATCCATTCACTTCATCGATGCAGGAAGCGCCATTTTCACATGGGCTCGGGCCGCACTCGTCAATGTCTAGATTTAAAGAAAGAAAAATACTCACATGGATTCCTTAGTTCATATTCAATTTTTCAGTTAATGTCAAATAGCAGTGTAAGGGTTCTACTTGTGTATTTAAGGTTTAGATGTTGATCACAAGATGTGTTATTTTGTATAAACCGCTATTCTATAGGTAGTGCTTAAATATCAAGATTATCTTTACTTCGCATTCTTAGCGTTGCCATTCCATAAAACAAAAGGTACTTTATTTAATATGTTTTGGGGAAGGCGAGGTTTGATTTGTTGTGAGGTTAATAATGATATGAATATCCACGATTCACTTTTAACACTGCTATGCTTTCGCTAGTTCACATTCTTACCATTGACCTCCTTAAAAAACAAGTATGTTTAACGATATGATATTCAAGGATAAGATTTCAATATATGCGAGCTAGTATTTCTCAATATTTCATAAATTGATCCAAAACATATGATAGAGACTTGCCTGTTTCACACTCATTGCCAGAGTATCCAGGTACACACGTACAACGATATCCGTTCACTTCATCGGTGCAGGCAGCGCCATTTTCACATGGGCTCGGTGTGCAGTCGTCAATGTCTAGGGTAAATGAAAGAGTAAATTTACATGAATTTCTCTTATCAACGTTTTATTCGTACGTCTCTATTAATGGCAAGGGTTTTAATCACATTGTTAAGTGTCAGCTGTTGATCACACACAAGAATAAATCTTACTTTCTATAAACCAGCATCCTAATATATATGCTTCGAATTGATATGATTGGTATCTTCACTTAGCGTTTATGAAGTTGACATTTTATGAAACGAATTAGATAATTATAAGTCATCACTAAAATCAATTGTAGTTTACTATTTAAATATGTAGTACAAAAATAATGGAAGCATGCCTGTTTGACACTCGTTGCCAGTGTAGCCAGGTACACACGTACAACGATATCCATTCACTTCATCGATGCAGGAAGCGCCATTTTCACATGGGCTCGTTGTGCAGTCGTCAATGTCTAGAGTCAATAAAAAAGTAAAATCAAATGTTTTTTTTCTTATAAACGTTTTATGCCTACGTCTCTGTCAATGACAAGGATTTTAATCGCATTGTTAGGTTTCAGACCTTGATCAGACACCAGAATAAATTTTATGTTCTATAAACCTGTATCCTCATATGCTTTGAAATAATATGATTATCTTTAATTTGCATTCACGAAATTGACCTTTCATGAAACGAAGAGGCTTATTAGTTATCAACTTGTATTAACTGCAATTTACTTTTTAAATATGTAATACAAAAAATTATTAAAACATACCTGTTTGACACTCGTTGCCAATGTAGCCAGGTACACATGTACAACGATATCCGTTCACTTCATCGGTGCAGGAAGCGCCATTTTCACATTGGCTCGGTGTGCAGTCGTCAATGTCTAGAGTGAATAAAAGTGTAAAATTACATGAATTTCTCTAATCAACGTTATATGCTTACGTTTCTATTAATTGCAAGGGTTTTGATCACATTGTTAAGTTTGAGTTGTTGATCACACGCAATGATAAATCTTATGTTCTATGAACCTATATCCTAATATGCTTCGAATTGATATGATGGTTATCTTTATTTTGCATTAGGTTGATCTTTCATGGAACAAAGATGATATTGGCCATGGATTCTTATTAATTGCAATTAACTGTTGAAATATGGAATTCAAAAAATAATTAAAACTTACCTGTTTGACACTCGTTGCCAGTGTATCCAGATACACACGTACAACGATATCCATTCACTTCATCGGTGCAGGAAGCGCCATTTTCACATGGGCTCGGTGTGCAGTCGTCAATGTCTAGAGTCAATGAAAAAGTCAAATCACATGCATTTTTCTTTTTAACGTGTAATGCCTACGTCTCTGTCAATGGCAAGGATTTTAATCGCATTGTTAGGTTTCAGTACTTGATCAGACACCAAAATAAATTTTATGTTCTATGAACCTGTATCCTAATATGCTTCGAAATAATATAATGATCATCTGTAATTTGCATTCACGGAATTGACCTTTCATGAAACGAAGAGGCTTATTAGTTATCAACTTGTATTAACTGCCATTTACTTTTCAAATATGTAATACAAAAAAATATTAAAACATACCTGTTTGACACTCGTTGCCAGTGTAGCCAGGTACACACGTACAACGATATCCGTTCACTTCATCGGTACAGGCAGCGCCATTTTCACATGGGCTCTGGCCGCACTCATCAATGTCTAGAGAAAATTAGAAATTAAAATCACATGCATTTCTCTTATCTACGTTTGATGCTTAAGTCCCAATTAATGGCAAGTGATTTAATCAAATTGTTATTTTTCAGTACTTGATCAGACACACGAATAAATTTAATGCTCTATGAACCTGTCTCCTAATATGCTTCGAAATAATATGATTATCTTTACTTTGCTTTCACGAAATTGACCTTTCATGAAACAAAGAGGATTATTAGTTATCAACTTTTATTAAATTTCAATTTACTATTTAAATATGTAATACAAAAAATAATGGAAACATACCTGCTTGACACTCGTTGCCAGTGTAGCCAGGTACACACGTACAACGATATCCATTCACTTCATCGATGCAGGAAGCGCCATTTTCACATGGGCTCGGGCCGCACTCGTCAATGTCTAGATTTAAAGAAAGAAAAATACTCACATGGATTCCTTAGTTCATATTCAATTTTTCAGTTAATGTCAAATAGCAGTGTAAGGGTTCTACTTGTGTATTTAAGGTTTAGATGTTGATCACAAGATGTGTTATTTTGTATAAACCGCTATTCTATAGGTAGTGCTTAAATATCAAGATTATCTTTACTTCGCATTCTTAGCGTTGCCATTCCATAAAACAAAAGGTACTTTATTTAATATGTTTTGGGGAAGGCGAGGTTTGATTTGTTGTGAGGTTAATAATGATATGAATATCCACGATTCACTTTTAACACTGCTATGCTTTCGCTAGTTCACATTCTTACCATTGACCTCCTTAAAAAACAAGTATGTTTAACGATATGATATTCAAGGATAAGATTTCAATATATGCGAGCAAGTATTTCCCAATATTTCATAAATTGATCCAAAACATATGATAGAGACTTGCCTGTTTCACACTCATTGCCAGAGTATCCAGGTACACACGTACAACGATATCCGTTCACTTCATCGGTGCAGGCAGCGCCATTTTCACATGGGCTCGGTGTGCAGTCGTCAATGTCTAGGGTAAATGAAAGAGTAAATTTACATGAATTTCTCTTATCAACGTTTTATTCGTACGTCTCTATTAATGGCAAGGGTTTTAATCACATTGTTAAGTGTCAGCTGTTGATCACACACAAGAATAAATCTTACTTTCTATAAACCAGCATCCTAATATATATGCTTCGAATTGATATGATTGGTATCTTCACTTAGCGTTTATGAAGTTGACATTTTATGAAACGAATTAGATAATTATAAGTCATCACTAAAATCAATTGTAGTTTACTATTTAAATATGTAGTACAAAAATAATGGAAGCATGCCTGTTTGACACTCGTTGCCAGTGTAGCCAGGTACACACGTACAACGATATCCATTCACTTCATCGATGCAGGAAGCGCCATTTTCACATGGGCTCGTTGTGCAGTCGTCAATGTCTAGAGTCAATAAAAAAGTAAAATCAAATGTTTTTTTTCTTATAAACGTTTTATGCCTACGTCTCTGTCAATGACAAGGATTTTAATCGCATTGTTAGGTTTCAGACCTTGATCAGACACCAGAATAAATTTTATGTTCTATAAACCTGTATCCTCATATGCTTTGAAATAATATGATTATCTTTAATTTGCATTCACGAAATTGACCTTTCATGAAACGAAGAGGCTTATTAGTTATCAACTTGTATTAACTGCAATTTACTTTTTAAATATGTAATACAAAAAATTATTAAAACATACCTGTTTGACACTCGTTGCCAATGTAGCCAGGTACACATGTACAACGATATCCGTTCACTTCATCGGTGCAGGAAGCGCCATTTTCACATTGGCTCGGTGTGCAGTCGTCAATGTCTAGAGTGAATAAAAGTGTAAAATTACATGAATTTCTCTAATCAACGTTATATGCTTACGTTTCTATTAATTGCAAGGGTTTTGATCACATTGTTAAGTTTGAGTTGTTGATCACACGCAATGATAAATCTTATGTTCTATGAACCTATATCCTAATATGCTTCGAATTGATATGATGGTTATCTTTATTTTGCATTAGGTTGATCTTTCATGGAACAAAGATGATATTGGCCATGGATTCTTATTAATTGCAATTAACTGTTGAAATATGGAATTCAAAAAATAATTAAAACTTACCTGTTTGACACTCGTTGCCAGTGTATCCAGATACACACGTACAACGATATCCATTCACTTCATCGGTGCAGGAAGCGCCATTTTCACATGGGCTCGGTGTGCAGTCGTCAATGTCTAGAGTCAATGAAAAAGTCAAATCACATGCATTTTTCTTTTTAACGTGTAATGCCTACGTCTCTGTCAATGGCAAGGATTTTAATCGCATTGTTAGGTTTCAGTACTTGATCAGACACCAAAATAAATTTTATGTTCTATGAACCTGTATCCTAATATGCTTCGAAATAATATAATGATCATCTGTAATTTGCATTCACGGAATTGACCTTTCATGAAACGAAGAGGCTTATTAGTTATCAACTTGTATTAACTGCCATTTACTTTTCAAATATGTAATACAAAAAAATATTAAAACATACCTGTTTGACACTCGTTGCCAGTGTAGCCAGGTACACACGTACAACGATATCCGTTCACTTCATCGGTACAGGCAGCGCCATTTTCACATGGGCTCTGGCCGCACTCATCAATGTCTAGAGAAAATTAGAAATTAAAATCACATGCATTTCTCTTATCTACGTTTGATGCTTAAGTCCCAATTAATGGCAAGTGATTTAATCAAATTGTTATTTTTCAGTACTTGATCAGACACACGAATAAATTTAATGCTCTATGAACCTGTCTCCTAATATGCTTCGAAATAATATGATTATCTTTACTTTGCTTTCACGAAATTGACCTTTCATGAAACAAAGAGGATTATTAGTTATCAACTTTTATTAAATTTCAATTTACTATTTAAATATGTAATACAAAAAATAATGGAAACATACCTGCTTGACACTCGTTGCCAGTGTAGCCAGGTACACACGTACAACGATATCCATTCACTTCATCGATGCAGGAAGCGCCATTTTCACATGGGCTCGGGCCGCACTCGTCAATGTCTAGATTTAAAGAAAGAAAAATACTCACATGGATTCCTTAGTTCATATTCAATTTTTCAGTTAATGTCAAATAGCAGTGTAAGGGTTCTACTTGTGTATTTAAGGTTAAGATGTTGATCACAAGATGTGTTATTTTGTATAAACCGCTATTCTATAGGTAGTGCTTAAATATCAAGATTATCTTTACTTCGCATTCTTAGCGTTGCCATTCCATAAAACAAAAGGTACTTTATTTAATATGTTTTGGGGAAGGCGAGGTTTGATTTGTTGTGAGGTTAATAATGATATGAATTTCCACGATTCACTTTTAACACTGCTATGCTTTCGCTAGTTCACATTCTTACCATTGACCTCCTTAAAAACAAGTATGTTTAACGATATGATATTCAAGGATAAGATTTCAATATATGCGAGCTAGTATTTCTCAATATTTCATAAATTGATCCAAAACATATGATAGAGACTTGCCTGTTTCACACTCATTGCCAGAGTATCCAGGTACACACGTACAACGATATCCGTTCACTTCATCGGTGCAGGCAGCGCCATTTTCACATGGGCTCGGTGTGCAGTCGTCAATGTCTAGGGTAAATGAAAGAGTAAATTTACATGAATTTCTCTTATCAACGTTTTATTCGTACGTCTCTATTAATGGCAAGGGTTTTAATCACATTGTTAAGTGTCAGCTGTTGATCACACACAAGAATAAATCTTACTTTCTATAAACCAGCATCCTAATATATATGCTTCGAATTGATATGATTGGTATCTTCACTTAGCGTTTATGAAGTTGACATTTTATGAAACGAATTAGATAATTATAAGTCATCACTAAAATCAATTGTAGTTTACTATTTAAATATGTAGTACAAAAATAATGGAAGCATGCCTGTTTGACACTCGTTGCCAGTGTAGCCAGGTACACACGTACAACGATATCCATTCACTTCATCGATGCAGGAAGCGCCATTTTCACATGGGCTCGGTGTGCAGTCGTCAATGTCTAGAGTCAATAAAAAAGTAAAATCAAATGTTTTTTTTCTTATAAACGTTTTATGCCTACGTCTCTGTCAATGACAAGGATTTTAATCGCATTGTTAGGTTTCAGACCTTGATCAGACACCAGAATAAATTTTATGTTCTATAAACCTGTATCCTCATATGCTTTGAAATAATATGATTATCTTTAATTTGCATTCACGAAATTGACCTTTCATGAAACGAAGAGGCTTATTAGTTATCAACTTGTATTAACTGCAATTTACTTTTTAAATATGTAATACAAAAAATTATTAAAACATACCTGTTTGACACTCGTTGCCAGTGTAGCCAGGTACACATGTACAACGATATCCGTTCACTTCATCGGTGCAGGAAGCGCCATTTTCACATTGGCTCGGTGTGCAGTCGTCAATGTCTAGAGTGAATAAAAGTGTAAAATTACATGAATTTCTCTAATCAACGTTATATGCTTACGTTTCTATTAATTGCAAGGGTTTTGATCACATTGTTAAGTTTGAGTTGTTGATCACACGCAATGATAAATCTTATGTTCTATGAACCTATATCCTAATATGCTTCGAATTGATATGATGGTTATCTTTATTTTGCATTAGGTTGATCTTTCATGGAACAAAGATGATATTGGCCATGGATTCTTATTAATTGCAATTAACTGTTGAAATATGGAATTCATAAAATAATTAAAACTTACCTGTTTGGCACTCGTTGCCAGTGTATCCAGATACACACGTACAACGATATCCATTCACTTCATCGGTGCAGGAAGCGCCATTTTCACATGGGCTCGGTGTGCAGTCGTCAATGTCTAGAGTCAATGAAAAAGTCAAATCACATGCATTTTTCTTTTTAACGTGTAATGCTTACGTCTCTGTCAATGGCAAGGATTTTAATCGCATTGTTAGGTTTCAGTACTTGATCAGACACCAAAATAATTTTTATGTTCTATGAACCTGTATCCTAATATGCTTCGAAATAATATAATGATCATCTGTAATTTGCATTCACGGAATTGACCTTTCATGAAACGAAGAGGCTTATTAGTTATCAACTTGTATTAACTGCCATTTACTTTTCAAATATGTAATACAAAAAAATATTAAAACATACCTGTTTGACACTCGTTGCCAGTGTAGCCAGGTACACACGTACAACGATATCCGTTCACTTCATCGGTACAGGCAGCGCCATTTTCACATGGGCTCTGGCCGCACTCATCAATGTCTAGAGAAAATTAGAAATTAAAATCACATGCATTTCTCTTATCTACGTTTGATGCTTAAGTCCCAATTAATGGCAAGTGATTTAATCAAATTGTTATTTTTCAGTACTTGATCAGACACACGAATAAATTTAATGCTCTATGAACCTGTCTCCTAATATGCTTCGAAATAATATGATTATCTTTACTTTGCTTTCACGAAATTGACCTTTCATGAAACAAAGAGGATTATTAGTTATCAACTTTTATTAAATTTCAATTTACTATTTAAATATGTAATACAAAAAATAATGGAAACATACCTGCTTGACACTCGTTGCCAGTGTAGCCAGGTACACACGTACAACGATATCCATTCACTTCATCGATGCAGGAAGCGCCATTTTCACATGGGCTCGGGCCGCACTCGTCAATGTCTAGATTTAAAGAAAGAAAAATACTCACATGGATTCCTTAGTTCATATTCAATTTTTCAGTTAATGTCAAATAGCAGTGTAAGGGTTCTACTTGTGTATTTAAGGTTTAGATGTTGATCACAAGATGTGTTATTTTGTATAAACCGCTATTCTATAGGTAGTGCTTAAATATCAAGATTATCTTTACTTCGCATTCTTAGCGTTGCCATTCCATAAAACAAAAGGTACTTTATTTAATATGTTTTGGGGAAGGCGAGGTTTGATTTGTTGTGAGGTTAATAATGATATGAATTTCCACGATTCACTTTTAACACTGCTATGCTTTCGCTAGTTCACATTCTTACCATTGACCTCCTTAAAAAACAAGTATGTTTAACGATATGATATTCAAGGATAAGATTTCAATATATGCGAGCTAGTATTTCTCAATATTTCATAAATTGATCCAAAACATATGATAGAGACTTGCCTGTTTCACACTCATTGCCAGAGTATCCAGGTACACACGTACAACGATATCCGTTCACTTCATCGGTGCAGGCAGCGCCATTTTCACATGGGCTCGGTGTGCAGTCGTCAATGTCTAGGGTAAATGAAAGAGTAAATTTACATGAATTTCTCTTATCAACGTTTTATTCGTACGTCTCTATTAATGGCAAGGGTTTTAATCACATTGTTAAGTGTCAGCTGTTGATCACACACAAGAATAAATCTTACTTTCTATAAACCAGCATCCTAATATATATGCTTCGAATTGATATGATTGGTATCTTCACTTAGCGTTTATGAAGTTGACATTTTATGAAACGAATTAGATAATTATAAGTCATCACTAAAATCAATTGTAGTTTACTATTTAAATATGTAGTACAAAAATAATGGAAGCATGCCTGTTTGACACTCGTTGCCAGTGTAGCCAGGTACACACGTACAACGATATCCATTCACTTCATCGATGCAGGAAGCGCCATTTTCACATGGGCTCGGTGTGCAGTCGTCAATGTCTAGAGTCAATAAAATAGTAAAATCAAATGTTTTTTTCTTATAAACGTTTTATACCTACGTCTCTGTCAATGACAAGGATTTTAATCGCATTTTTAGGTTTCAGACCTTGATCAGACACCAGAATAAATTTTATGTTCTATAAACCTGTATCCTCATATGCTTTGAAATAATATGATTATCTTTAATTTGCATTCACGAAATTGACCTTTCATGAAACGAGGAGGCTTATTAGTTTTTATTAACTTTTATTAACTGCAATTTACTATTTAAATATGTAATACAAAGAATGATGGAAACATACCTGTTTGACACTCGTTGCCAGTGTAGCCAGGTACACACGTACAACGATATCCATTCACTTCATCGATGCAGGAAGCGCCATTTTCACATGGGCTCGATATGCACTCGTCAGTGTCTAGAGTAAATGAAAGAGAAAAGTTACATGCATTGCTCTTAAGCAAGCATCAACTCTTACTAATAGCAATTTACTGTTTTAATATGTAATACAAAAATAATGGAAATGTCAGAGGACAGAATTTTGTGATGAGAAAGTGTACTATATTGCACAGGCTCGGTTTATAGGGTTTATTACAGAGTGCCACACAGGGAAACAAACACTCTGTTGTTTTTGGAGAGAAAAGAATGAGCATGTGTTTTGTAAATTATAGTTAAGTTTATTCAGAATATGAAAATAATAACCAGGAATATGATTTTTACTGGAAGGAGGAGTGATATTTTGGTGAGTGATCAGTCACAGAAAGTGTTGAGCCAAACAGTTCCGGTGGTCTGGGGCATTGCACTTTGCTCTGCAGAGAAGGGGAGAGGCAATCACAGGTCGCGTGGAGGAAATCTGCTAAAGTAGGCTTGTATTTCGTTTTTGAATGATATATTTGTTGGGTACATGATTTATGTATGCATTATGCTTACTGTGTGTGAAGTTTAAAAGTAATGTGAATGCATACTACGGCTTTATAGAGTAGATGAAATGTTGAGGTGAACGGAGTCATTGTCTTCTTAGCCATTGACCCTGTGTGTTAGCTGCATGCAGAGTACACAGCAGTGCACTCAGCCACACACTTTGCATAGAGTAGTGGGAGTGAAGTTGCGTGATTTACACCGTGCGATGGAATTTGTAAAGTGGGAGAATATTGGTTCGCATGAATGGAAGTTGTAGTAATCATTATTATTGGCTCATTTAAATGTCATGTTCATATGATTAGAGTATGTATGGTACATCAGACTTTCACTAATGTTAGCAAGTTAGCTGGAGCACCTGTAGGTGCCAGACAACACGTGAGGTTGGCATGAATGCACATCCTTCAGAAGTTATCGTGCGGATGGAAACCATTTGACTTAGGGGGCGCTCTCATGTAAACAATGAATTAAAGATGGCCGCGCCCATGGTATCGGTATGTGTATGAAGCTGCCCACCTGTTGAGGCACTGTCCATTTGGGAGCATAGTTGCTTATTTGCCATTTAATCTTAGAACCATGTTGTATGAGATGACATACAGCAGTGTGAATGCTATGGTTTGAAAATCACCATGATAAGGACCATTTGTGTGTGTGTGTTTCTTTTATTTAGGATAACTTCCGCTGTGTATCAGCAGTGAGGAGACAGCTCATCGCACGAGGCTGATAGCTGTTGTGACCTGTTCAGAAGACAAGTGACGTTTGACTTTGGGTATAAATATGTTTCAATTTCCTTACGCATTTATGCAAGTTCACGGAGTGGAACATGTTGTCCATTATTACAATTTGTTGTTGACTATGCAAGTTGCGTTTAAGCTTACTAGTCAGTAATAATGTGGGTTCCAGTATATTGAAATCAAGTGTAGGTTCTATTGAGAGAATGAGGTGACTCTATAATGATTTGATAACGGTTAACATCTGTAGGAAGGGAATAAGTTTGTTTTATGTTTTCATACACAAATTATTAGTATGACATAATGCTAGTATGTGATGTGTAACTTGGCAGACTAGAAGTTTTGGTATGGATTATGCTAAACAAGGCTACTGAAAAAATGAAAGCAATTGATAATGTTTTGGAAGTGATACAGCTGTAGTTCAACTTTTAATTTCATTTGAAGGAGTTGATATGCATTTGACACTGATGATGCAACATAAAGGAGTTATGGTGTACGATTCAGTGGTATTATAAACCATGATGGGAATTATTATAGATCACTGATAGTGAGGAAGAGCTATCCATATTGAGTTACAGTTTTAATTACAGTCTTACAGTAACTCTAGTGGACTGAGATAAATTGAGAGTTTTTGTGATTGTGTTAGGACCAAGTGTAACAAGCTAACGCATTGCTGATGTTATCATGGCATATACGAAGTGTGTTATCTTGTTGTTTTTTTCTCTGCTTGTTCTTTGCAGGGTTTCTTGTTTGTTTTATTACTTAGGTAATAAACGTGCATATTACTGCAGGTCAACTGGTACGCTCATTTATTTGAGTACTCTCGGGCATCTAAACCAACCCACCCCCTAGGGCACATAACAGCCCCTATCCCCGGACAGAAACACACCTGTTTGACACTCGTTGCCAGTGTAGCCAGCTACACACGTACAACGATATCCATTCACTTCGTCGATGCAGGAAGCGCCATTTTTACATGGGCTCGACATGCACTCGTCAGTGTCTAGAGTAAATGAAAGAGTAAAATCACATGCATTGCTCTTAACCAAGCATCAACTCTTATTAATCGCAATTTACTATTCCAATATGTAATACAAAAAATAATGGAAACATACCTGTTTGACACTCGTTGCCAGTATATCCAGGTACACACGTACAACGATATCCATTCACTTCATCGGTACAGGAAGCGCCATTTTCACATGGGCTCGGAGTGCACTCGTCAATGTCTAGAGTCAATGAAAAAGTAAAATCACATGCATTTTTCTTATTAACCTTCCATGCCTACGTCTCTGTCAATGGCAAGGATTTTAATCGCATTGTTATGTTTCAGTACTTGATCAGACACCAGAATAAATTTAATGTTCTATGAACCTGTGTCGTAATATGCTTCGAAATAATATGATGATTATCTTTAATTTGCATTCACGAAATTGACCTTTCATGAAACGAAGAGGCTTATTAGTCATCAGCTTGTATCAACTGCAATTTACTTGTTAAATATGTAATACAAAAAATCATTAAAACATGCCTGTTTGACACTCGTTGCCAGTGTAGCCAGGTACACACGTACAACGATATCCGTTCACTTCATCGGTGCAGGAAGCGCCATTTTCACATGGGCTCGGAGTGCAGTCGTTAATGTCTAGAGTAAATGAAAGGGTAAAACTGCATGAATTTCTCTAATCAACGTTATATCCTTACGTTTTTATTAATTGCAAGGGTTTTGATCACATTGTTAAGTTTGAGTTGTTGATCACACGCAATGATAAATCTTATGTTCTATGAACCTGTATCCTAATATGCTTCGAATTGATATGATGGTTATCTTCATTTTGCATTAGGTTGATCTTTTATGGCACAAAGATGATATTGGCCATGGATTCTTATTAATTGCAATTAACTGTTGAAATATGGAATTCAAAAAATAATTAAAACATACCTGTTTGACACTCGTTGCCAGTGTATCCAGGTACACACGTACAACGATATCCATTCACTTCATCGGTACAGGCAGCGCCATTTTCACATGGGCTCGGTGTGCACTCGTCAATGTCTAGAGAAAATGAAAAATCAAAATCACATGCATTTCTCTTATCTACGTTTGATGCTCAAGTCCCAATTAATGGCAAGTGTTTTAATCAAATTGTTATGTTTCAGTACTTGATCAGACACACGAATAAATTTTATGTTCTATGAACCTGTATCCTAATATGCTTCGAAATAATATGATGATCATCTTGAAATATGGAATTCAAAAAATAATTAAAACTTACCTGTTTGACACTCGTTGCCAGTGTATCCAGATACACACGTACAACGATATCCATTCACTTCATCGATGCAGGAAGCGCCATTTTCACATGGGCTGGGTGTGCACTCGTCAATGTCTAGAGAAAATGAAAGAGTAAAATCACATGCATTGCTTTTAACCAAGCATCAACTCTTATTAATTGCAATTTACTATTTCAATATGTTGTACACAAAATAATGGAAACACACCTGTTTGACACTCGTTGCCAGTGTATCCAGGTACACACGTACAACGATATCCATTCACTTCATCGGTACAGGCAGCGCCATTTTCACATGGGCTCGGTGTGCACTCGTCAATGTCTAGAGAAAATGAAAGAGTAAAATCACATGCATTGCTTTTAACCAAGCATCAACTCTTATTAATTGCAATTTACTATTTCAATATGTTGTACACAAAATAATGGAAACATACCTGTTTGACACTCGTTGCCAGTGTAGCCAGGTACACACGTACAACGATATCCATTCACTTCATCGATGCAGGAAGCGCCATTTTCACATGGGCTCGGGCCGCACTCGTCAATGTCTACATTTAAAGAAAGAAAAATACTCACATGGATTCCTTAGTTTATATTCAATTTTTCAGTTTATGTCAAATAGCAGTGCAAGGGTTTCACTCGTGTACTTAAGGTTTAGATGTTGATCACAAGATGTGTTATTTCATATACACCGCTATTCTATAGGTAGTGCATTAATATCAAGATTACCTTCACTTCGCCTTCTTAGCGTTGACATTCCATAAAACAAAAGGTACATTATTTAATATGAATTGGGGGAGACAAGGATTGATTTGTTGTAAGGTTAACAATGATATCAAATTCCACGATTCACTTGTAAAACTGCTATGCTTTCGCTACTTAACATTCTTACCACTGACCTCCTTAAAAAACAAATATATTTAACAATATAATATTCAAGGATAAGATCTCATTATTTGCGAGTTAGTATTTCTCAATATTTCATTAATTGATCGAAAACAAATGATAGAGACTTGCCTGTTTGACACTCGTTGCCAGTGTAGCCAGGTACACACGTACAACGATATCCATTCACTTCATCGATGCAGGAAGCGCCATTTTCACATGGGCTCGGTGTGCAGTCGTCAATGTCTAGAGTAAATGAAAGAGTAAAATCACATGAAATTCTCTTATCAACGTTTTATGTTTACGTTTCTATTAATGGCAAGGGTTTTTATCACACTGTCAAGTGTCAGCTGTTAATCACACACAAGAATAAATCTTACTTCCTATAAACCAACATCCTAATATGCTTCGAATTAATATGATTGGTATCTTCACTTTGCATTCATGAAGTTGACATCCCATGAAACGAAGAAGATAATCATTAGTCACCATTAAAATCAATTGCAGTTTACTATTTAAATATGTAATTCAAATATAATGGAAACATGCTTGTTTGACACTCGTTGCCAGTGTAGCCAGGTACACACGTACAACGATATCCATTCACTTCATTGATGCAGGAAGCGCCATTTTTACATGGGCTCGATATGCACTCGTCAGTGTCTAGAGTAAATGAAAGAGTAAAATTACATGCATTGCTCTTAACCAAGCATCAACTCTTATTATACGCAATTTACTATTCCAATATGTAATACAAAAAATAATGGAAACATACCTGTTTGACACTCGTTGCCAGTGTATCCAGGTACACACGTACAACGATATCCATTCACTTCATCGGTACAGGAAGCGCCATTTTCACATGGGCTCGGTGTGCACTCGTCAATGTCTAGAGAAAATGAAAAATCAAAATCACATGCATATCTCTTATCTACGTTTGATGCTTAAGTCCCAATTAATGGCAAGTGTTTTAATCAAATTGTTATGTTTCAGTACTTGATCAGACACACGAATAAATTTTATGTTCTATGAACCAGTCTCCTAATATGCTTCAAAATAATATAATTATGTTTACTTTGCTTTCACGAAATTGACCTTTCATTAAAGGGCATATACTGTACTGGGAAGGCAAAAAAGCCTTCAAAATGTAATTGTTAGCAATCTTCTTGCCAATGGTCTTAAATTCATGTAGAAGCTTGCTAAAAGTTATTTGCCATCAAATGATCTACATTTGGAGTAATGAGTGATTAAATCACAAATCCTCAAAATGTTCGGCCCGAACATTTTGAGGATTTAATCATTAATCGTTAATTTCCTCATATGTGGATCATTTGAGGGCAAATAACCCCCAGCAAGCTTCTAAAATAGACAATACATGAATTTAAGACCATTGACAAGAAGATTGCTAGCAATTACATTTTGAAGGCTTTTTTGCCTTCCCAGTACAGTATATGCCCTTTAAACAAAGAGGATTATTAGTTATCAACTTTTATTGAATTTCAATTTACTATTTAAATATGTAATACAAATAAATAATGAAAACATACCTGTTTCACACTCGTTGCCAGTGTAGCCAGGTACACACGTACAACGATATCCATTCACTTCATCGATGCAGGAAGCGCCATTTTCACATGGGCTCGATATGCACTCGTCAATGTCTACATTTAAAGAAAGAAAAATACTCACATGGATTCCTTAGTTTACATTCAATTTTTCAGTTTATGTCAAATAGCAGTGCAAGGGTTTCAATCGTGTACTTAAGGTTTAGATGTTGATCACAAGATGTGATATTTCATATACACCGCTATTCTATAGGTAGTGCATTAATATCAAGATTACCTTCACTTCGCCTTCTTAGCGTTGACATTCCATAAAACAAAAGGTACATTATTTAATATGAATTGGGGGAGACAAGGATTGATTTGTTGTAAGGTTAACAATGATATCAAATTCCACGATTCACTTGTAAAACTGCTATGCTTTCGCTACTTAACATTCTTACCACTGACCTCCTTAAAATACAAATATATTATACAAATATTTCATGACCATGAGGGATCTTGTGGAATCTATTTGCACCGAGGTTAAGTGGAGGGCGTGCGGTACTATTTTCCCGAGACCGCAGGTCGAGGGAAAATGGCACCGCACGCCCTCCACTTCACCGAGGGAACCAATAGATTCCACAAAGTTCCCGAATAAAGATCATGAAGTATTTGTTTTATATCCATCATTAATATATTCTTTGTTCATTTATTGAATCCTTACCATGGACCTCGTATAGTGCCCATGCTCTAAGCCCCCAACGCAGGAGCCCGATTCAGATGTTTTGTTATTTCCTGCGGCTTGAGCAAACCAACGGAAATTCAAGTTGCACCTCGGCCGCAACACCGCTGGAGTTCCGGCAGCGCGCCCAATAATTTTACGCTACAACGCTAAAAAGCTGCTGGAAAGAAATGTATCGCGCAGATTTTGCGTGTCGCGCATTTACCTGTGATGAATCGATGAAAATTGTATCGATAACTAATAGCCCGGATATCGATAGTCCGGAGGGAAAAAAGAGACTATTTTTGACATGACGTCACGAAATAGTACTTTTTTCCCTCTGACGTCACGAAATAGTACTTTTCTTCCCTCTAAGCTCTCTTCCTCCAAATAGTTCATCTATTTGTGGTCATGTGACACCCTTTCAACCAATCAACGAACTGGAATATATTAATGAGGGATATAATTAACAATATAATATTCAAAGATAAGATCTCATTATTTGCGAGTTAGTATTTTTCAATATTTCATTAATTGATCCAAAACAAATGATAGAGACTTGCCTGTTTGACACTCGTTGCCAGTGTAGCCAGGTACACACGTACAACGATATCCATTCACTTCATCGATGCAGGAAGCGCCATTTTCACATGGGCTCGGTGTGCAGTCGTCAATGTCTAGAGTAAATGAAAGAGTAAAATCACATGAAATTCTCTTATCAACGTTTTATGTTTACGTTTCTATTAATGGCAAGGGTTTTTATCACACTGTCAAGTGTCAGCTGTTAATCACACACAAGAATAAATCTTACTTCCTATAAACCAACATCCTAATATGCTTCGAATTAATATGATTGGTATCTTCACTTTGCATTCATGAAGTTGACATCCCATGAAACGAAGAAGATAATCATTAGTCACCATTAAAATCAATTGCAGTTTACTATTTAAATATGTAATTCAAATATAATGGAAACATGCTTGTTTGACACTCGTTGCCAGTGTAGCCACGTACACACGTACAACGATATCCATTCACTTCATTGATGCAGGAAGCGCCATTTTTACATGGGCTCGATATGCACTCGTCAGTGTCTAGAGTAAATGAAAGAGTAAAATCACATGCATTGCTCTTAACCAAGCATCAACTCTTATTATACGCAATTTACTATTCCAATATGTAATACAAAAAATAATGGAAACATACCTGTTTGACACTCGTTGCCAGTGTATCCAGGTACACACGTACAACGATATCCATTCACTTCATCGGTACAGGCAGCGCCATTTTCACATGGGCTCGGTGTGCACTCGTCAATGTCTAGAGAAAATGAAAAATCAAAATCACATGCATATCTCTTATCTACGTTTGATGCTTAAGTCCCAATTAATGGCAAGTGTTTTAATCAAATTGTTATGTTTCAGTACTTGATCAGACACACGAATAAATTTTATGTTCTATGAACCAGTCTCCTAATATGCTTCAAAATAATATGATTATCTTTACTTTGCTTTCAAGAAATTGACCTTTCATTAAAGGGCATATACTGTACTGGGAAGGCAAAAAAGCCTTCAAAATGTTATTGTTAGCAATCTTCTTGCGAATGGTCTTAAATTCATGTATTGTCTATTTTAGAAGCTTGCTAAAAGTTATTTGCCATCAAATGATCTACATTTGGAGTAATGAGTGATTAAATCACAAATCCTCAAAATGTTCGGCCCGAACATTTTGAGGATTTAATCATTAATCGTTAATTTCTTCATATGTGGATCAATTGAGGGCAAATAACCTCCAGCAAGCTTCTAAAATAGACAATACATGAATTTAAGACCATTGACAAGAAGATTGCTAGCATTTACATTTTGAAGGCTTTTTTGCCTTCCCAGTACAGTATATGCCCTTTAAACAAAGAGGATTGTTAGTTATCAACTTTTATTGAATTTCAATTTACTATTTAAATATGTAATACACAACATAATGGAAACATACCTGTTTGACACTCGTTGCCAGTGTAGCCAGGTACACACGTACAACGATATCCATTCACTTCATCGATGCAGGAAGCGTCATTTTCACATGGGCTCGATATGCACTCGTCAATGTCTACATTTAAAGAAAGAAAAATACTCACATGGATTCCTTAGTTTACATTCAATTTTTCAGTTTATGTCAAATAGCAGTGCAAGGGTTTCACTCGTGTACTTAAGGTTTAGATGTTGATCACAAGATGTGTTATTTCGTATACACCGCTATTCTATAGGTAGTGCATTAATATCAAGATTACCTTCACTTCGCCTTCTTAGCGTTGACATTCCATAAAACAAAAGGTACATTATTTAATATGATTTGGGGGAGACAAGGATTGATTTGTTGTGAGGTTATCAATGATATCAAATTCCACGATTCACTTATAGAACTGCTATGCTTTCGCTACTTAATATTCTTACCATTGACCTCCTTAAAAAACAAGTATATTTAACAATATAATATTCAAGGATAAGATCTCATTATATGCGGATTAGTATTTCTTAATATTTCATAAATTGATCCAGAACAAATGATAGAGACTTGCCTGTTTGACTCTCATTGCCAGAGTATCCAGGTACACACGTACAACGATATCCGTTCACTTCATCGGTGCAGGCAGCGCCATTTTCACATGGGCTCGGTGTGCAGTCGTCAATGTCTAGAGTAAATGAAAGAGTAAAATCACATGAAATTCTCTTATCAACGTTTTATGTTTACGTTTCTATTAATGGCAAGGGTTTTTATCACACTGTCAAGTGTCAGCTGTTAATCACACACAAGAATAAATCTTACTTTCTATAAACCAACATCCTAATATGCTTCGAATTAATATGATTGGTATCTTCACTTTGCATTTATGAAGTTGACATCCCATGAAACGAAGAAGATAATTATTAGTCACCATTAAAATCAATTGCAGTTTACTATTTAAATATGTAATTCAAATATAATGGAAACATGCTTGTTTGACACTCGTTGCCAGAGTATCCAGGTACACACGTACAACGATATCCATTCACTTCATTGATGCAGGAAGCGCCATTTTTACATGGGCTCGATATGCACTCGTCAGTGTCTAGAGTAAATGAAAGAGTAATATCACATGCATTGCTCTTAACCAAGCATCAACTCTTATTAATCGCAATTTACTATTCCAATATGTAAGACAAAAACAATGGAAACATACCTGTTTGACACTCGTTGCCAGTGTAGCCAGGTACACACGTACAACGATATCCGTTCACTTCATCGGTACAGGCAGCGCCATTTTCACATGGGCTCGGTGTGCAGTCGTCAATGTCTAGAGTCAATGAAAAAGTCAAATCACATGCATTTTTCTTATGCCTACGTCTCTGTCAATGGCAAGGACTTTAATCGCATTGTTAGGTTTCAGTACTTGATCAGACACCAGAATAAATTTTATGTTCTATGAACCTGTATCCTAATATGCTTCGAAATAATATGATGATCATCTGTAATTTGCATTCACGAAATTGACCTTTCATGAAATGAAGAGGCTTATTAGTTATCAACTTTTATTAACTGCAATTTACTTTTTAAATATGTAATACCAAAAATTATGGAAACATACCTGTTTGACACTCGTTGCCAGTGTAGCCAGGTACACACGTACAACGATATCCATTCACTTCATCGGTGCAGGAAGCGCCATTTTCACATGGGCTCGGTGTGCAGTCGTCAATGTCTAGAGTGAATAAAAGTGTAAAATTACCCGACTTTCTCTAATCAACGTTATATGCTTACGTTTCTATTAATTGCAAGGGTTTTGATCACATTGTTAAGTTTGAGTTGTTGATCACACGCAATGATAAATCTTATTTTCTATGAACCTGTATCCTAATATGCTTCGAATTGATATGATGGTTATCTTTATTTTGCATTAGGTTGATCTTTTATAGAACAAAGATCGTATCGGTTATGAACTCTTATTAATTTCAATTTACTGTTGAAATATGTAATTCAAAAAATAATCAAAACTTACCTGTTTGACACTCGTTGCCAGTGTAGCCACGTACACACGTACAACGATATCCATTCACTTCATTGATGCAGGAAGCGCCATTTTTACATGGGCTCGATATGCACTCGTCAGTGTCTAGAGTAAATGAAAGAGTAAAATTACATGCATTGCTCTTAACCAAGCATCAACTCTTATTATACGCAATTTACTATTCCAATATGTAATACAAAAAATAATGGAAACATACCTGTTTGACACTCGTTGCCAGTGTATCCAGGTACACACGTACAACGATATCCATTCACTTCATCGGTACAGGAAGCGCCATTTTCACATGGGCTCGGTGTGCACTCGTCAATGTCTAGAGAAAATGAAAAATCAAAATCACATGCATATCTCTTATCTACGTTTGATGCTTAAGTCCCAATTAATGGCAAGTGTTTTAATCAAATTGTTATGTTTCAGTACTTGATCAGACACACGAATAAATTTTATGTTCTATGAACCAGTCTCCTAATATGCTTCAAAATAATATAATTATGTTTACTTTGCTTTCACGAAATTGACCTTTCATTAAAGGGCATATACTGTACTGGGAAGGCAAAAAAGCCTTCAAAATGTAATTGTTAGCAATCTTCTTGCCAATGGTCTTAAATTCATGTAGAAGCTTGCTAAAAGTTATTTGCCATCAAATGATCTACATTTGGAGTAATGAGTGATTAAATCACAAATCCTCAAAATGTTCGGCCCGAACATTTTGAGGATTTAATCATTAATCGTTAATTTCCTCATATGTGGATCATTTGAGGGCAAATAACCCCCAGCAAGCTTCTAAAATAGACAATACATGAATTTAAGACCATTGACAAGAAGATTGCTAGCAATTACATTTTGAAGGCTTTTTTGCCTTCCCAGTACAGTATATGCCCTTTAAACAAAGAGGATTATTAGTTATCAACTTTTATTGAATTTCAATTTACTATTTAAATATGTAATACAAATAAATAATGAAAACATACCTGTTTCACACTCGTTGCCAGTGTAGCCAGGTACACACGTACAACGATATCCATTCACTTCATCGATGCAGGAAGCGCCATTTTCACATGGGCTCGATATGCACTCGTCAATGTCTACATTTAAAGAAAGAAAAATACTCACATGGATTCCTTAGTTTACATTCAATTTTTCAGTTTATGTCAAATAGCAGTGCAAGGGTTTCAATCGTGTACTTAAGGTTTAGATGTTGATCACAAGATGTGATATTTCATATACACCGCTATTCTATAGGTAGTGCATTAATATCAAGATTACCTTCACTTCGCCTTCTTAGCGTTGACATTCCATAAAACAAAAGGTACATTATTTAATATGAATTGGGGGAGACAAGGATTGATTTGTTGTAAGGTTAACAATGATATCAAATTCCACGATTCACTTGTAAAACTGCTATGCTTTCGCTACTTAACATTCTTACCACTGACCTCCTTAAAATACAAATATATTATACAAATATTTCATGACCATGAGGGATCTTGTGGAATCTATTTGCACCGAGGTTAAGTGGAGGGCGTGCGGTACTATTTTCCCGAGACCGCAGGTCGAGGGAAAATGGCACCGCACGCCCTCCACTTCACCGAGGGAACCAATAGATTCCACAAAGTTCCCGAATAAAGATCATGAAGTATTTGTTTTATATCCATCATTAATATATTCTTTGTTCATTTATTGAATCCTTACCATGGACCTCGTATAGTGCCCATGCTCTAAGCCCCCAACGCAGGAGCCCGATTCAGATGTTTTGTTATTTCCTGCGGCTTGAGCAAACCAACGGAAATTCAAGTTGCACCTCGGCCGCAACACCGCTGGAGTTCCGGCAGCGCGCCCAATAATTTTACGCTACAACGCTAAAAAGCTGCTGGAAAGAAATGTATCGCGCAGATTTTGCGTGTCGCGCATTTACCTGTGATGAATCGATGAAAATTGTATCGATAACTAATAGCCCGGATATCGATAGTCCGGAGGGAAAAAAGAGACTATTTTTGACATGACGTCACGAAATAGTACTTTTTTCCCTCTGACGTCACGAAATAGTACTTTTCTTCCCTCTAAGCTCTCTTCCTCCAAATAGTTCATCTATTTGTGGTCATGTGACACCCTTTCAACCAATCAACGAACTGGAATATATTAATGAGGGATATAATTAACAATATAATATTCAAAGATAAGATCTCATTATTTGCGAGTTAGTATTTTTCAATATTTCATTAATTGATCCAAAACAAATGATAGAGACTTGCCTGTTTGACACTCGTTGCCAGTGTAGCCAGGTACACACGTACAACGATATCCATTCACTTCATCGATGCAGGAAGCGCCATTTTCACATGGGCTCGGTGTGCAGTCGTCAATGTCTAGAGTAAATGAAAGAGTAAAATCACATGAAATTCTCTTATCAACGTTTTATGTTTACGTTTCTATTAATGGCAAGGGTTTTTATCACACTGTCAAGTGTCAGCTGTTAATCACACACAAGAATAAATCTTACTTCCTATAAACCAACATCCTAATATGCTTCGAATTAATATGATTGGTATCTTCACTTTGCATTCATGAAGTTGACATCCCATGAAACGAAGAAGATAATCATTAGTCACCATTAAAATCAATTGCAGTTTACTATTTAAATATGTAATTCAAATATAATGGAAACATGCTTGTTTGACACTCGTTGCCAGTGTAGCCACGTACACACGTACAACGATATCCATTCACTTCATTGATGCAGGAAGCGCCATTTTTACATGGGCTCGATATGCACTCGTCAGTGTCTAGAGTAAATGAAAGAGTAAAATCACATGCATTGCTCTTAACCAAGCATCAACTCTTATTATACGCAATTTACTATTCCAATATGTAATACAAAAAATAATGGAAACATACCTGTTTGACACTCGTTGCCAGTGTATCCAGGTACACACGTACAACGATATCCATTCACTTCATCGGTACAGGCAGCGCCATTTTCACATGGGCTCGGTGTGCACTCGTCAATGTCTAGAGAAAATGAAAAATCAAAATCACATGCATATCTCTTATCTACGTTTGATGCTTAAGTCCCAATTAATGGCAAGTGTTTTAATCAAATTGTTATGTTTCAGTACTTGATCAGACACACGAATAAATTTTATGTTCTATGAACCAGTCTCCTAATATGCTTCAAAATAATATGATTATCTTTACTTTGCTTTCAAGAAATTGACCTTTCATTAAAGGGCATATACTGTACTGGGAAGGCAAAAAAGCCTTCAAAATGTTATTGTTAGCAATCTTCTTGCGAATGGTCTTAAATTCATGTATTGTCTATTTTAGAAGCTTGCTAAAAGTTATTTGCCATCAAATGATCTACATTTGGAGTAATGAGTGATTAAATCACAAATCCTCAAAATGTTCGGCCCGAACATTTTGAGGATTTAATCATTAATCGTTAATTTCTTCATATGTGGATCAATTGAGGGCAAATAACCTCCAGCAAGCTTCTAAAATAGACAATACATGAATTTAAGACCATTGACAAGAAGATTGCTAGCATTTACATTTTGAAGGCTTTTTTGCCTTCCCAGTACAGTATATGCCCTTTAAACAAAGAGGATTGTTAGTTATCAACTTTTATTGAATTTCAATTTACTATTTAAATATGTAATACACAACATAATGGAAACATACCTGTTTGACACTCGTTGCCAGTGTAGCCAGGTACACACGTACAACGATATCCATTCACTTCATCGATGCAGGAAGCGTCATTTTCACATGGGCTCGATATGCACTCGTCAATGTCTACATTTAAAGAAAGAAAAATACTCACATGGATTCCTTAGTTTACATTCAATTTTTCAGTTTATGTCAAATAGCAGTGCAAGGGTTTCACTCGTGTACTTAAGGTTTAGATGTTGATCACAAGATGTGTTATTTCGTATACACCGCTATTCTATAGGTAGTGCATTAATATCAAGATTACCTTCACTTCGCCTTCTTAGCGTTGACATTCCATAAAACAAAAGGTACATTATTTAATATGATTTGGGGGAGACAAGGATTGATTTGTTGTGAGGTTATCAATGATATCAAATTCCACGATTCACTTATAGAACTGCTATGCTTTCGCTACTTAATATTCTTACCATTGACCTCCTTAAAAAACAAGTATATTTAACAATATAATATTCAAGGATAAGATCTCATTATATGCGGATTAGTATTTCTTAATATTTCATAAATTGATCCAGAACAAATGATAGAGACTTGCCTGTTTGACACTCATTGCCAGAGTATCCAGGTACACACGTACAACGATATCCGTTCACTTCATCGGTGCAGGCAGCGCCATTTTCACATGGGCTCGGTGTGCAGTCGTCAATGTCTAGAGTAAATGAAAGAGTAAAATCACATGAAATTCTCTTATCAACGTTTTATGTTTACGTTTCTATTAATGGCAAGGGTTTTTATCACACTGTCAAGTGTCAGCTGTTAATCACACACAAGAATAAATCTTACTTTCTATAAACCAACATCCTAATATGCTTCGAATTAATATGATTGGTATCTTCACTTTGCATTTATGAAGTTGACATCCCATGAAACGAAGAAGATAATTATTAGTCACCATTAAAATCAATTGCAGTTTACTATTTAAATATGTAATTCAAATATAATGGAAACATGCTTGTTTGACACTCGTTGCCAGAGTATCCAGGTACACACGTACAACGATATCCATTCACTTCATTGATGCAGGAAGCGCCATTTTTACATGGGCTCGATATGCACTCGTCAGTGTCTAGAGTAAATGAAAGAGTAATATCACATGCATTGCTCTTAACCAAGCATCAACTCTTATTAATCGCAATTTACTATTCCAATATGTAAGACAAAAACAATGGAAACATACCTGTTTGACACTCGTTGCCAGTGTAGCCAGGTACACACGTACAACGATATCCGTTCACTTCATCGGTACAGGCAGCGCCATTTTCACATGGGCTCGGTGTGCAGTCGTCAATGTCTAGAGTCAATGAAAAAGTCAAATCACATGCATTTTTCTTATGCCTACGTCTCTGTCAATGGCAAGGACTTTAATCGCATTGTTAGGTTTCAGTACTTGATCAGACACCAGAATAAATTTTATGTTCTATGAACCTGTATCCTAATATGCTTCGAAATAATATGATGATCATCTGTAATTTGCATTCACGAAATTGACCTTTCATGAAATGAAGAGGCTTATTAGTTATCAACTTTTATTAACTGCAATTTACTTTTTAAATATGTAATACCAAAAATTATGGAAACATACCTGTTTGACACTCGTTGCCAGTGTAGCCAGGTACACACGTACAACGATATCCATTCACTTCATCGGTGCAGGAAGCGCCATTTTCACATGGGCTCGGTGTGCAGTCGTCAATGTCTAGAGTGAATAAAAGTGTAAAATTACCCGACTTTCTCTAATCAACGTTATATGCTTACGTTTCTATTAATTGCAAGGGTTTTGATCACATTGTTAAGTTTGAGTTGTTGATCACACGCAATGATAAATCTTATTTTCTATGAACCTGTATCCTAATATGCTTCGAATTGATATGATGGTTATCTTTATTTTGCATTAGGTTGATCTTTTATAGAACAAAGATCGTATCGGTTATGAACTCTTATTAATTTCAATTTACTGTTGAAATATGTAATTCAAAAAATAATCAAAACTTACCTGTTTGACACTCGTTGCCAGTGTATCCAGGTACACACGTACAACGATATCCGTTCACTTTATCGGTGCAGGCAGCGCCATTTTCACATGGACTCGGGCCGCACTCGTCAATGTCTAGAGAAAATGAAAAAGTAAGATCTCATGGAATTCTCTTATCTACGATTTATGCTTAAGCCCCAATTAATTGCAAGTTTTTTAATCACATTGTTAAGTTTCAGTGTTTGATCAGACAGAACAATAAATCTTATGTTCTATGACCGGTATCCTAGTATGCTTCGAATTGATATGATAATTATCTTCATTTTACATTCAGGAAATTAACCTTTCATGAAACGAAGAGGATTATTAGTTATCAACTCTTATGAATAACAATTTACCTTTGAAATATATAACACAAAAAATAATGGAAACATACCTGTTTGACACTCGTTGCCAGTGTAGCCAGGTACACAGGTACAACGATATCCGTTCACTTCATCGATGCAGGAAGCGCCATTTTCACATCGGTTCGATATGCACTCGTCAATGTCTAGATATAAGGAAAGAAAAATACTCACATGCATTCTGTGATTCACATTCAATTTTTTAGTTCATGTCAAATAGCAGTGCAAGGGTGTCACTCGAGTTCTTACGGTTTAGATGTTGATCACAAGATGTGTTATTTCGTATGAACCGCTATTCTATAGGTAGCGCATTAATATTAAGGTTATCTTCACTTTGCATTCTTTGCGGTAAAAATCCATTAAAAAAAGAGTTTATTATTTAATATGATTTTGGGCAAGACGAGCTTTCATTTATTGCAAGGATAATATTGATATGAATTTCCACGATTTACTTATAGAACTGTTATTCATATCAAATGGAAGTACAACGGTCTCACTTATGATATTAAGGTTGATCTTAAAATGAGTGTTTCTTTGGATGTACAATAATTCCAGTATGCTTTGAATTCATCGGTATGCTTTCGCTTGTTAACATTCTTACCATTGACCTCCCTTAAAAGAGCAAGTGTATTTTACAATATGATATTCAAGGATAAGATCTCATTATATGCGAGTTACTATTTCTTAATGTTTCATAAATTGATCCAAAACAAACGATAGAGACTTGCCTGTTTCACACTCATTGCCAGAGTATCCAGGTACACACGTACAACGATATCCGTTCACTTCATCGGTGCAGGAAGCGCCATTTTCACATGGGCTCGGTGTGCAGTCGTCAATGTCTAGAGTAAATGAAAGAGTAAAATTACATGAATTTCTCTTATCAACGTTTTATTCGTACGTCTCTATTAATATCAAGGGTTTTAATCACATTGTTAAGTTTCAGTTATTGATCACACACAAGAATAAATGTTATGTTCTATGAACCAGCATCCTAATATGCTTCGAAATTATATGATTATCTTTACTTTGCATTTATGAAGGTGACATTCCATGAAACGAAGAAGATATTAGTCATCACTCAAATCAATTGCTATTTACTATTTAATTATGTAATACAAAAATAATGGAAAACATACCTGTTTGACATTCGTTGCCGGTGTAGCCAGGTACACACGTACAACGATATTCATTCACTTCATCGATGCAGGAAGCGCCATTTTCACATGGGCTCGGGCCGCACTCGTCAATGTCTAGATTTAAGGTAAGGAAATTAGTCACATGCATTCCTTAATTCACACTCAATATTTCAGTTCATGTCAAATGGCAATGCAAGATTTTCACTAGAGTTGTTAAGGTTAAGTTGTTGATCACAAGAAGTGTTTATATTTCGTGCGAATCGCTATTCTATTGGTACCGCATTACCATCAAGGTTATCTTCACTTCCCATTCTTAGCGTTGTCATTCGATAAAACAAATCGTACATTTGAAAAGAAAACCTTTTCACTAAAATTGTCCCTACGGCGGACTACTCATGAATATTAATGAGTCGGATGAAATGAGACTCATTCGGGTATTTGTTTCCATGTTGTCGTGTCTTGACCAGTGAACTAGAAATAGCTTGCGTGGTTAAGTCGCTGCCCGGTAAGCAGTAGACTGCAGGTTCAAATCCCGTCTGGTTCGAAGATTTTTGTCTGACTTGTTTTTCGTTCATTTACAGGATGGAGCACGCTATCCTTACTACTGGGTGTATGCCTAAAATTTCTTTGTAAATCGTACATTGTTCAATATAATTTTTATGAAGTCCTATTTGTCGCAAGGAAAGATATTTACTAATATTAACTTTTAAAACTGCTATTGATGTCAAATTGAAGTACAAAGGCTTCTTCATGTTGTTAAGGTTTGTCAGAAAATAGGGTGTTATTTTATATGTACAATAATTGTTGTATGCTTTTAAATTAATGGGTATGCTTTCGTTAGATAACATTCTTCCCATTAACCTTTTTGAAACAGGAAAAAAAACTATAATATGATTTTTGGGGATAAGATCTCATTATGTGCGAGATACTTGTTCTTAATATTTCCTACATTCATCACAAAAACAAATAATACAGACTTGCCTGTTTCACACTCATTGCCAGTGTATCCAGGTACACACGTACAACGATATCCGTTCACTTCATCGGTGCAGGCAGCGCCATTTTCACATGGGCTCGGTGTGCAGTCGTCAATGTCTAGAGTCAACGAAGGATTAAAATCACATGCATTTCTCTTATCTACGTTTGATGCTTAAGTCCCAATTAATGGCAAGTGTTTTAATCAAATTGTTATGTTTCAGTACTTGATCAGACACACGAATAAATATTATGTTCTATGAACTTGTATCCTAATATGCTTCGAAATAATATGATTATCTTTACTTTGCTTTCACGAAAATAACCTTTCAATAAACAAAGAGGATTATTAGTTATCAACTTTTATTACATTTCAATTTAATATTTAAATATGTAATACAAAAAATAATTGAAACATACCTGTTTGGCACTCGTTGCCAGTGTAGCCAGGTACACACGTACAACGATATCCGTTCACTTCATCGGAGCAGGCAGCGCCATTTTCGCATGGGCTCGGGCCGCACTCGTCAATGTCTAGAGAAAATGAAAGATTAACATCACATGTATTATACTTATCTACGTTTTATGCTTAATCCCCAATTAATGGCAAGGTCTTTAATCACATTGTTAAGTTCTAGTACTTGATCAGACTGAACAATAAATCTTCTATAAATGTTCTATGACCCAGTATCCTAATATGCTTCTAATTGATATGATGATAATCTTCACTTTGCATTCAGGAAATTGACCTTTCATGAAACGAAAAGGATTATTAGTTATCAACTCTTATGAATTGCAATTTACCATTTAAACATGTAATACAGAAAATAATGGGAACATACCTGTTTGACACTCGTTGCCAGTGTAGCCAGGTACACACGTACAACGATATCCGTTCACTTCATCGATGCAGGCAGCGCCATTTTCACATGGGCTCGGGCCGCACTCGTCAATGTCTAGATTTAAAGAAAGAAAAATACTCACATGGATTCCTTAGTTCACATTCAATTTTTCAGTTTATGTCAAATAGCAGTGCAAGGGTTTCACTCGTGTAGTTAAGGTTTAGATGTTGATTACAAGATGTGTTATTTCGTATGAACCGCTATTCTATAGGTAGTGCATTAATATCAAGTTTATCATCACTTTGCATTCTTAGCGTTGGCAGTCCATTGAACAAAGAGTAAATTATTTAATATGATTTTGGGAAAGACGAGCTTTCATTTGTTGCGAGGATAATATTGATATGAATTTCCACGACTTACTTATAGAACTGTTATTCATATCAAATGGAAGTACAACGGTCTCACTTATGTAATTAAGGTTGATCAGAAAATGAGTGTTTCATTGTATGTACAATAATTCCGGTATGCTTTAAATTCATCGGCATGCAAGTGTTAGTTAACATTCTTACCATTGACCTCCCTTAAAAGAGCAAGTGTATTTTACGATATGATTTTCAAGGATAGGATCTCATTATATCCGAGTAACTATTTCTTAATGTTTCATAAATTGATCCAAAACAAATGATAGAGACTTGCCTGTTTCACACTCATTGCCAGTGTATCCAGGTACACACGTACAACGATATCCGTTCACTTCATCGGTGCAGGCAGCGCCATTTTCACATGGGCTCGGTGTGCAGTCGTCAATGTCTAGATTAAATGAAAGAGTAAAATTACATGAATTTCTCTTATCAACGTTTTATTCGTACGTCTCTATTAATGGCAAGGTTTTTAATCAAATTGTTAAGTTTCAGTACTTGATCAGACACAAAAATAAATGTTATGTTCTATGAACCAGCATCCTAATATGCTTCGAAATTATATGATTGTTATCTTTACTTTGCATTTATGAAGGTGACATTCCATGAAACGAAGAAGATATTAGTCATCACTGAAATCAATTGCTATATACTATTTAATTATGTAATACAAAAATAATGGAAACATGCCTGTTTGACACTCGTTGCCAGTGAAGCCAGGTACACACGTACAACGATATCCGTTCACTTCATCGGTGCAGGGTGCGCCATTTTCACATGGGCTCGATATGCACTCGTCAATGTCTAGATTTAAGCAAAGAAAAATAATCACATCCATTCCTTAATTCACAGTCAATATTTCAGTTCATGTCAAATGGCAGTGCAAGGGTTTCACTCGAGTTGTTCAGGTAAAGTTGCTGATCACAAGATTTGTCATTGCGTATGAACCGCTATTCTATAGGTACTGCATTAATATCAAAGTTATCTCCACTTTGTATTCTTAGCGTTGACATTCAATAAACCAAAGAGTACATTATTTGATATGATTTTGGGGAGATGAGGTTTCATTTGTTGCGAGGAAAATAATTATATGAAGTCCACGATTCACTTTTAGAACTGCTAAGAAAATGAGTGTTACTTTGTATTCACAATAATTAATGTACGCTCTGAATTCCTCGGTATGCTTTCGTTATTTAACATTCTTACCATTGACCTCCCTTGAAACAACAAGTTTATTTTACGATATGATTTTCGGGGATAAGATCTTATTATGTGCGAGTTTCTATTCCTCAATATTTCATACATTGATGAAAAAAAAAGATAGAGACTTGCCTGTTTGACACTCAATGCCAGTGTATCCAGGTACACACGTACAACGATATCCGTTCACTTCATCGGTGCAGGCAGCGCCATTTTCACATGGGCTCGGTGTGCAGTCGTCAATGTCTAGAGTAAATGAAAGAGTAAAATCACATGAATTTCTCTTATCCACGTTTTATGCTTAAGTCCCTATTAATTGCAAGGGTTTTAATCACATTCTTAAGTTTCAGTTGTTGATCACACGCAAGCATAACTCTTATCTTGTATGAACCGGTATCCTAACATGCTTCGAATTTATATTAAGGTTATCTTCACTTTGCATTCATACCGTTGACCATCCATGAAACAAAAAGGATAGTAGTCATCAACTCTTATTACTTGCGATTTCCTTTTTTTAATATGTAATACAAAAAAAATAATAGAAACATGCCTGTTTGACACTCGTTGCCAGTGAAGCCTGGTGCACACGTACATATGTATCCATTTAATACATCGTTGCAGGTGGCGCCATTTTCACATGGGCTCCGACGGCACGCTAGAGTAAACGGAGAAAAATGAAAAACACATCTCCTTAATTCACTGTTCATGCTTAAATCTCTGACAAAGGACATTCTTAAGGGATTTCTCTTGTTATTATTAATTTGTCTAGTTTCGTTACTTCGTTTGAATCATTATCCTTTTGTCATATTCAAAATTTTCAAAAGCTTGTTGTGCTTTGCATTTCTTTACGTATTACTTAAGGTTTCATGAACATTTTTTTTATGAACATAACCCGCGCTTTCTGAATTACAGTCGCTCAGCTATGGTAAGTTTTACATTCAAAATGTCGCTTCGTATAGAGTTATAGTCACTTAGGGAAAGGGGGCTCACGATTTTCGACTTCGATTTTAACACCGCTAGATGCTCTTTTGATTCCTGGTAGATGTTCAGATTTAATAACGGAAAGTTCACTCAGGCTTTATGGGTGACTTGCCTGGACCCTTGTGAAAGATAAACCATTCGTAAGTACGTGGTCAAATAATTTCAAATTTGGCTGGTATTAAATGATGGATTAAGTTTCATGTATATTGCATTTTGTCTTCATTAATCATCAATATCATATAATTTCTTTTACAAAACGATTCATTTCATTATTTAAATAATTTTTAGAAGGAGCTAATATCTTCTATAATATCTCTGCAGGTCAATTGTGCATCCTATCATTTTCAACATTAACTAAACACCAATGCTCAGCAAGATGCCTACTTCGGAATTATCCTATTGCCTCAATCTTGAAAGTAACAAAAAGATGGTCTGTCGTGCACCTCCTGGAATCATATGTTCACAGAGCAATTATCACTTAAATAAAAGGTCCTTATAGAATATAGTGGTAGAAATCAGGAAAATCAACACATCGTTGATGGCCGCCATCCCCAAGTATTTAAAAGTAAGCCGTCGTAATTCAGTCTATTTTAAGTCACCGCTTTATAGCAACTTTTCAGTAGATTAATCTCGTATTGACATTACCAAGTTTAGTTTTTAGATGTCGCAAAGTCTCACGTTAGGCTGAGAGCACAGAAGATTCATTCGTGTGAAAAGGGCAAAACAAGTCACCACATGGGTCGAAATGGAGTTGATCCTGAACATTACAACAATGTTCTGCAAGCAGGTTGTATCTAATACTTTCCCGCCAAAATCACCACATACCTGGCATTAACACCAGAAACCTTTTATTAAAAAGTTTTAAGAACATTATACAAGGTACTATCATAACGGATGTTAAAACACACATATTCACGCTCAATGGTTAAACTGGCTTGATATACTTCGCTAGCTGAGTACATGGGCAACATCAACATTGAGTTTGTCTGGGATGACAACTCTGTGGACGACGTCGACGACGACGGTATGTCGCGACGACGTCGCATTCTTTTTTAGCTTTTGTGTCACTTTTAGGTTGAAACTCTTTCGATTCTTATAGTTCACACACCATACCACATATTTATTTTCAATATGTTATAATATATTTGACATTCCTTAAGCTTTTTCAAACATAATTAGATGTCAGATTTTTTATAGACATCTACTGAACAGTAATATAACGTAACATTTTGGAAGAATTGACGTCACCCAGGGCGCTTCCATGGCGGACAAAACTCAATCATGTCAATGGAGATGTTGCCCATATACGAATGAAGCAAAATTACCCAAAATAACTTACTGTAACCGGAAAATACATTTATGTGTTAACACCTTACTTGTAATGATATCATTATTATCTTAAAAACAGAATACAAGCGCAAAACAAGTCATTAGAACAAGTTTATATGGAATTTGTGGTATGGTTCTTGAACTACGCTAAGCTAAATTGATTCAAGCTCAATGTAACAAATGTGTGGAATAGAAACGTTTATAACAACCTGCAAAGTATTTTGCCGAGTTTACGCACATTCTTATAATGATATCATTATTATTTGAAAAACAGAATACAAGCGCAAAACAAGTCATTAGAACAAGTTTAAATGGAATTTGTGGTATGGTTCTTGAACTACGCTAAGCTAAATTGATTCAAGCTCAATGTAATAAATGTGTGGAATAGAAACGTTTATAACAACCTGCACAGTATCTTGCCGAGTTTACGCACATTCTTATAATGATATCATACAAGCGGAAAACTAGTCATTAGAACAAGTTTAAATGGAATTTGTGGTATGGTTCTTGAACTACGCTAAGCTACTGTAAATTAATTCAAGCTCAATGTAACACATGTGTGGAATAGAAACGTCCATAACAACCTGCACAGTATTTTGCCGATTTTACGCACATTCTTCCAAAATGTTGCGATGTAGTACTGGTCAGCAGAATACCATAGGCATGACAAAATGTAATATCCAAAATTTCTTTGTGAACAGTGGAAGATATTAAAAAAAATCAGAAGAAGTCTAATTACTAGGATTTAAACAGTTTCAGCCTAAAAGCAACGCGGAGCAGCGTATACACGTTTATATATTTTTACGACTTTGAAATCGTTACATTCTATTGTTGTTCAGTAGATGACCATGATAGTAACAGTTTATAACATCCCTATAGGTTTGACAAGTTTTAGAGGTGCAAACAAAATTAAGAATGAATTTCTTTTTAATACAAGAATCGAGCTATCCAGCAAAAAGGTAACACCCAACAGAGTAACCGTGTCACATCGCCCGCAAAGCTGTCATCGCCAATCAAACTGAACGATCGTGCTACCCGTGTACAAGGCAAGCGGTTATACACCAAGCAAATTTGATAATTGAGCATGAAAAAGATTTATGTTGATTAAAATTAGATAAGAAACTATACTGTTAAGGCTGTTGAAGGATGATGATCCCTTCATCCAAGGTGCAACATCAAAAATCAATATAACATATCACGATGTAACATTGTACATACACCTTGCAGACCATACACCTTGCAGTACCATTTGACATGAGTAGGCTTTGGCCTACTCATATACGTACGTATACGTATTAGCATTTTGATATATTTCTTGATAGAATCAACGTTGACAACATGTTGAAAGGAGGCATTATTTGACTTTGTCTTTTTTTTAATTTGGTATTCTTAGAAAACCTATTTGCAGCACAATTGATTGTATAACATGCATATGCTGCACTTGATATGTCGTAGTTCAGGAACATGAATATAATAATGATTTGTACATGATCTGCATCTACCTGGTGGTGAGTTGCAAACGACGCCAGCATCTTCTTTATGCCCGCAATTTTGAGTCTTCACACCCGTATATGAGCACTCTGTCAACGACGTCTCACTTCCACTGCAGTCAACATCATCCATCAAGACGCGGCCTCTCCCTTCACCATACTCTGCCTCGCCCGGAGCAGATGTTGCAGAACCAAGGCCAAGCTGACGGCACACCACCTGTGCATCGTTGAGATCCCAGTCATCATCACATACAGTTCCCCACTCGTTGTTGATGCGGACCTCTACTCTGCCTTCAGTCCCATTGATGCCATCAGCTAGACGGATGTCATCCATTACTGAAATAACACATACCACTAATACCATCATACATGAAAATTCTGTTTTCTATTCAAATGGCGATACAATTAGCGATGTGAACGTCTGAATCAACATTTACACATCAAACGATTTCAGATTGTTCAATAAAACAGAATTGGGGTCACCAGGCGTTGTGAGGAGCTATGGCTGGTAATAAAGATAGTCAAATCAAATCACACTGCATTTGTTTTTATATTGTTTTGATATCGCCAGGAGGGACTTGAGCTTAACCAGCTATGCTTATAAGCCCCCCCCCCCTCACACACACACACACATCTTTTTATCTTCACTCTGATGCAACATTCATACTTGCTCCTTACAATTTTTACATTCATATACTCTGTCACAAATTGTTAATCTGTCAAAGTACATTCAGAGAAATCTAAATATAACTTCAACTTCAACTTGGAGGCACAGTACTCACAGAGGACAAGAAGGGGAAATAAAAACTGTACAGTCAGAATCAAAGTCAAATAGCTACGTGCTATGACATCATTGACATTATGATCTGTATTTCGCCTTCATTCTGACCATGATTATGACGATGTAGTTTGTTCACCCTTATGTGTGTAAAAAAAAATGTTGCTCTGTGAGATAAGTTGGTAATGAATGTGCCATTTGTAAATAAAGCGCTTATCAGCTCTGAGGGCTTGAAGAAGTGTGTTCCTGTTTGTCCGACTTTTTTAAAGAATTTATATGAGCCAAAAATTGAGGGAAATGCAATGCTAATAATCCAACGAGCTGTATCGACCAATTTCCTTCTGGATAAACAAACGCCCCACAATAGGTTGCGAAATATTGGTTGCAACTTTTCCCCTAAACGTTTCAAGTTCATGATTGATTATGCTTTTTACAGTACATATTCCTTGTAGGCATTTCGTTGGTAATTCCCTCTCTTATCATGTTCATATTTTGTATCCCGATACATACAGTTTGAGCTTGCCTTGTTTAGTTTATATTTATTACGTGTCTGTTATTTCAGTGTATGATGGAAAATGCAAGCTACGAAAGAATACTGTGTTTCTTATTAAGCGCATGGGTGTGTAGTTAAACCTGGTTATTTTGACATCATATAGTGACGTTTACAACACAATGTGAATCCAGTTAAATTCAAGATTAACATTTCGTTTAATTTGTCCACACAAACAACAAGAGCAACAATACATAACCTCAGATACAATAAATGTAAAAAAAAAAAAAAAAAACATATTTAACACAAATCATTCATTCAACTAAAAATATTTTGTGATTTTTTATTTTATTTCGGAGACGTTTTAGACTTTTTCTTGTAGCGTAGAGACCGGATACCGCTATCCACACTGGCCCACACCACAGTGCATGCGTTCAATGCGTTTGATTAGTGCCCACTTCGCGACACCTCGCACTCTGACAGGGGCAATACGATTATGAATGTAGACTTTCATGACTTTTGCAAATAGATCAATCTTTCTTTAATCTACGTAATAAGGCTTTAGAACATACTTTATAATACTGGTCCATTTTTGTTCAATACTACAAAGGCATTAATCTATATGATTCTATTCAACTCATCAAACATCCTTTTTCTACTGACACTACAGAGTGAGTAAAAAAAAAGTCCCATTGTTTAAATGTTGTTTTCTTTGAACTATAAACATTTAACAATGGAATTATGATTTTATCCCGGTAGAGTAACATTAAAGCCTATTTTGATACCATTTACATTTAGATCTTTCCGTGCGTGACTGAACAATGGACAATCTGCGGAAGACTGTAAAATCCAGCTTGTGCTAAGTGGCTGGGTGAAGAATACAACGAATTGTGAAATAATTTATCGAATATTTGTACACAAAAAGACATGCACACGCACACACATGCACAGACCCGCACGCGCACACGCAAAAAATATGTGCGTGTGCGCGTGCGTGGGTGTATATACAAACTCTTTCCCACATACATACACACACACACACACACACACACATACGCACGCTCACACAAAGTAAAAATTGTTCATAATTCAGTGTTGACATTTCTCCTTTTCTGATTCAGCATTGATTTTTACCAAGATCGCAAGTGGCAATTACCTGACAATATTTCCTATACCTCCTCTATCATCATCATCATCATCATCATCAAAACCTGAATCTAATGCACTACCTCAAAACAGGGGTACGAGAACAATGAAAATGTTTTTTGTTGGTTTTGTTTTTGGTTGGTTAACCATATTAACAATTTACAAATGGTTAAACAAAATTGAAGAATCTTGAGCCCTGTTTGAGTAGCACAAGTACTGGATTGATGGTTCGTCCTCATTTTGGGTGTGTGTGCGTGTGTGTGTGTGTGTTTGTGTGTGTCTAACAATGTGTACATAAGTTGTAACTTTTGTCAAATGTGCTTTGTTCTTCACTCAGTAGATTAGTGCAAGTGAGATTTTGCAGTCTTCCATAGATTGTCCTCTGTTCAGTCATTCATAAAAAGAGCCAAAGGAAAATGGTATCAAAATATGCTGGATCACTCTATCAGGATAAAATAATGAACCTATGAATAATGTTATTACTTCAAACAAGACACTTTAAAACAATGGGACACTTTTTACTCACTCTGTATAGCCTGTGAAAACGGAGTGCAGCCGTATTGTGTCCTTTCTTATTGCACGATATATTCTTGAAAAAAAATGAAACAAGAAACCTCGGGCGTCTTCGTGTGAGTTGTCCAGTTGCTATGAGAAAATGATTTGCCATTTTAGAGTAGGAAACAGTTACAATAATAATGATAGGTTCTTATATAGCGCTTTCCTATTACGAAGTACTACCCAAAGTGCTCGATTATTACCCTGGCTTTAGCCAAGCAGCCAAGTATGTAGCGCTAAAAGCTAGTTGATCTAATTAGATCGGGTATACTATATTCCTGCCAGGTACCCATTTACTACACCTGTGTTGAAAGGGACAAACATGAGCAAAACACCGTGTCTAAGGGTGTACGCACCGGGCTGGGCTTGAACGCAGGATCTCTCTGCGAGAGTAAAGGCCTTTCACCACTACACCATGAACTATATACTTTTTGAACAGGTATGTGGGCGAAGATGATAGCTACAAAAAATATATATATTTGATGCCAACCTGATGACGATCTGGTATTTTTATTATCACTAATGTAGGAAAATAGTATACTCAGTTTGATTTTATATATTTTCAAAATTATAACACTTAAATATACTGAGTTAATACTTACTAAAAGTATTATTTTTCAGGGCAAAACTGTGAGCATGTCAAAATCTGTCGCCGAAAATGTATGTCTCTTTTTAGCGTTTAAGTGTATTGCTCCTGATCGATTTGTGTTTCATGGTCAATAGATGACTGGAAGAAATGAAAGAACTTGTTGTTTGCTCTTACATGTGTTTTATGTTTGACGTAGGCTACTATTGCAGAATTGCGTTTCTTTGAGGCTACCCTACATTTTTAAAACAACTAGTCTCGCACAAAAGGGCATGCGCATTGAGCTTTAAAAATATAAGTGTTTTCATTTCAATCGTATATTTGCGCATAGCACGGGATGCAGTGCGCAAAGGCAAGTGCAAATATATATAAGATGTCACGAAACCTGCTTGGTTTGACATAATTTGACTTTATGATTTGTGCATTTATCAAGATTCAAGATATGATATTTGATTATTATTTTCCCCCAAAATACAATACCTACTTTATCAATGTATGCATGCAAAACGTGTTATGTATTAAAACGTGGATAAAAACACAATAAAATCAGTCTACATGTGAATAATTAGGAGAAAAGTGCTCATATGACATAGCAGCTGCCGATTTTTCCTCCAGAAAAGTGAACCACCTATCACAGAAACATGCACAACGTGGTTAATACTTTGGGATGAAAAAAAATCACCTACCACTGCAAACGTAAAGGATGGCACTGCATGGCTAGACATTATTTTGATTTGTTATGCCTTTTCATTGGTTTCATGCCATGTGAAGCAGTTGTAATATTCAACTTACCCTGAGCTTGACTGATCCGTGTAATGAGTACCGTGATGATGATCAAGAGTCCCCAGTACAGGGTACCCCCTCGGCACTTCCGGATCATTGTGAACCTAAAAAAGGCAAAACCAAAATATACTTTATAAATCATTATAGATTGTGAAATATATGTAGACCTATGCAGGAAATATATAACCTTAGCAATTTGCTTTGATGGTTTTATTTCACATCATGTTCTATATTTTCACATTAACAAAAACACAATTTGCTCTTAAAAAGGTAACATCCTCCAACTTTCCTATGTCTTAATGTCACCTTGATTCGAATTTGAACTTTTTTTGTTGTTATTATTTTTCAAAAGTGTCATTATACATTGCATCGTGTCCCATTGATTATCATGCCCTCCAATGACCAATGCATATTTCAAAAAGAAATCTCTGACACATATGAAAGTACAACACCTCATCAGAACCTTGTCTTTAATAGGTGCATTTTAAAAAACACAAGATTCTAATTCACTGTCTTTAATATATATCGTATCTCACATCTATTTAGGTGTCAACAAGTCATTAACTCTTTCACACCTACCTAATTAGTAACATACCCTTATTTTACTGAATCAGATTTAGGCTCTAGAATCCCCTATAATTAGTTCGTATATTCATACCTCTCCGTTATGGCCAAGTTCTCGTAGTTGTGAGCGCTATTGTTCTGTGGGATAGGTGATTGCTTTTACACTACAAGTATTCCCTCGACCTTGTGTAGTTTTCAAAACGTACCTATTAAATCACGGGTATTTTTATGGCGGATATTACTAAAAACATTTCTTTCACTCGTGTACAGTAGCAAGTATATTCAGATCGTGGAAGAATACCAGATTAGAAAATGTCAAGTACTGTGGTCGCAAAGGGGCTGATTTACCAACCGTTCTCATGCAATGACTGAATAATTCCATTTTGTGACATCATTAAATGAGAGCTCAGTGATCTATCGCGAAAACTACATTGCAGAAATGTCAAAAAAATACAAAGAATGTATTTCAGAAATAATTCGAGCAGACGATCTCGGGATGATGTGCTTTCAGAATTGTATACAGCCTCTTGATGCAGTAATCAGAAAGGGGTTTCACACCTGCCTGATGTGGAACATGATATAAAGCCAACACATTCTCACACACTGCATTCTCTGTTCATGTTCGAATAACAAAACATACGTCAGACACAAGCACAAGTGGGTACTTCCTGAATGAATGCAATACTGCATATCTCCCAGGAAATAATCAAGGTCAGTTACAGTCAATAAGGATATCATTAAAAATGCCTGGATAGATCAATTTCCCTTTCGTCTATTTGATCGAAGAATTTTTTTAGAAGAGTAACAAATCTATTATACTTGTTAAAGATGGCCCGTCCCTTTAAAAAACATCTGGAAACTTCATGAAAGTTTGCACATATTTGGCACGTATCTTTGGGATACCAACTGTGGAATTTTAAGGTTAAAGGTACCATAACTCCCGCAGAATAAATTAAAAATCTAACTAGTTTTCACTGAGATTTGACTTTTTTCGTGATACGAAAAGAGAAAGCTCGATCATTCATCCAACATTATTTCCTCAAGACCGAATATGACGCTTTCTCGATTCCAGGGAAGGGTTATATAGCCACTCTCTATTGAATGATGACAAAGTCAGGGGGCTGTCAGAATTAGGTCTACAAAAGGGACTGGCTACCTTCAATTAATCAGCAGCACGGTTCTGCCGATAACAGTTCAAAGGTTCAAATAATAAGCGTTACCGTATTCATATGGTTCATTTCTCCAAAGGTTTGTCAATCCGAAAAAAAAGTGTCCATTTATGTTAATCCGAAAATGTAAAATAGAAGCAGGTCGTTAATTCTAAAATGTAATTGGGTTCATTAATCCGAAGATAAAATGTGATGTTAATCATCTTTTTTTTAATCCTAGAATTAAGTAAACGTCTTAAAGTAACAGATACAATGCCTTGAAAATATTTTCGGATTACCGACCACATTCCATTTTCCGACTAACGGCCTCATTCTATTTGTAGATTTACGAAACCAATATCATTCTCAGATTAACCAACCGTATTTCATTTTCGGATAAAGGAATCTTATTCTATGTTCGGATTCACGAACGATTGGAATAACGAGCCGTAGGAATGAAGAACCTTTGGAATAGCATGAATAGTGCAAGTAATATTCGAATAAACGAACCCTGTTTTATTTTGGGATTCACGAGCCCCTAAGTATAGAATACCGAAGTGGTGTCGTCACGGTCATAGTTTCTGGTTCTGGTTTCTGCAGGTTTCTGGTTCTAAACAACACCCCTCAAAAGAGAGATTTACTGGTCCGCCACTGTCTATCGGGCAGGTGTCAGGTATTCCCAGATGAGAGTACCCGCTATGATCACTTGGTCACACATAGTTTAAAACCAATTATCTTGACATTATACTCACATGACGTCACACGTCGGTATACTCTATACGAAGTGTGTGTGGTCTGAATGACGAACATCATCCTGTACTGCAAAAGACATTCTTCAAACACTCTTAACACTTATAGATGTTCACACTGCCTTGAATTATGGATGTGGTATGTGGTTTATTGCACTTGATCTTTGATAGCATTATAACCTACATCATGATATCGTGCTAAACATTTCGGTGAGAAACCATATAAAGAGTTTGGGAAATTGTTTTACAACGAATGAAGTGGCTCAAAAGAGAGCCAATTTCACTTCTGGATTAAGAGCAGGGGAAAACCCCAGTGGATTGGCCAGGAAGCCAACACTAGAAAAGGGATTAGAGTTGGCGACCCTCCCAAATCGTGGTTCACCCCAGAAAATATGATTTAAGAGTGCCGCACGAAATAATGAGAGTGACAGCAATAAATCGCATTACCATGAATACGTTAAAAAATCATATACATTGATTTGCCGGGGGTCCATGTCCTGTTTGTTCTTCAATAAGGCTTACATTGTTCTTTCCTTTGCGCTCGGATGTGAAAAGCCTGCATGCACACACACCACGTTGATTGGCAGTACACGAAACGGAGCTTTCTTTTTGGTGATCAAAGGCTAGAGAGAGACAGACAGACAGACAGAGAGAGAGAGAGAGAGAGAAAGAGAGAGAGAGAGAGAGAGAGAGAGAGAGAGAGAGAAAGAGAGAGAGAGAGAGAGAGGGAGAGAGAGAAAGAGAATAATGTACCTCAAAGGTTGAAGGTCAAGGGTCCCGAACTCATGTGATTCACAGCGTACGCGTGCAATCTTTTCCAGGATGGTTGGTGTGTTGAGGTGATTAGATACTCTTTTTCCAGGCTTTTGGACATGACTTTACATTAACATGATAGCCTGTTATTCACAAGACTATACTCGCTCTTTCATTGTCCAATTTTGTCCCTTCGAGGCGGAGAAGGAACTGAGAATGATTAGTCTACCGCAGCCAGACCCATTTATTGAATATTGTAATTTGGTTTTAAAATGCTGAACAGCCTGGAAGCCACGCTATTATAAAGGAGAGGTGGAAAGGTTGGAGGGGGAGGGGGGGGGGGCTCGCATTGTAAGCGAACGTGCCAGCATTTTAACCCAAAAAGAAAAAAAAACATGCGTAGGTCACAGAGAGGCTACATTTATGTGCACGAATACACACAAAATCATACACATACTAATTCTCATTGGGAACTGGGTTAAATCCTCATATGTTGCTCCCATGGCAGTTCTTACATGCTTCATCTGTTTACAGGCGAGAGAGACCCGCCGTGAAGAATATATTACTCGCGATTCATTATTACCCAGTGTGTCTATTAGTTTAAACAGAGTAATACCAAATGTCTCTCGAAAAGTTCCAAATAAACATGGTACCGAGATATGCTGGGACTTGGGAGGGTAACACTACAAAGGCAACATTATGAACCATTGATTGATTGTTCGTACTTTAAAAAAGAAAACTTTAAAAGATGGGACTTGTTTACTCACCATATATACATATATATATATATATATATATATATATATAGTGTAAGAAGAATTCAAGAGGCTAAATCGGAGACAGAAATGTGGATACGACAAATACAGGGTAATAAACACACCTCAGATAAATATTCGACTTCGTTGTGTGCATTAAATAGTCCTTATAGTTTGTATCCCAATTTTCATGTTTGTGTAAATGGAAAACCTACGTAAGAACTCAAGTAGGTCTGTCGCCATAAATTGAGACCTAAAGTGATGTCCGTCAAGTTTATGTGCTGTCACCATGTATCTTCAACTTCGACACAGAATACATCTTTAGGAGCTTGGGATGTCACAAAGGATAAAGATGGGTGGCTCTGTTTACAGCGGCCTGAGATACTGTTGTTCTCGAATATTCTGAGGCAGATCTCCACGACATCCTCAACAAGAAGCTTTCCTGGAAACCTAGAGTACACCAGAGTTTAAGGGATGGCTCAAGCTGCTTAATGGATATGTAAAGACGTACAGAAGAGAGAGTCATCTACTGGCCAATTGTTGAGAAAAAAAATGACATCCTAAGGAAGACGTCAGGAGAACGACTGAAAGGTAGGGCAGGCAGAGGAAGACAACCAATACACCACAAGAGTATGGAGCACTCGCTAGGAGGACACAAGGGGTAATATTCCAGAACGATCTTAAATGCTAACTTAGGAGAAATCTTATCCTTAGTCTAAGATTCTCCTAAGTGGTATCCAGAGCGATCTTAACTTTTCTCCGAACTCCTAGTTTTTTCCTATCTTTATGCAAAACAGAAACTCTAGAATGCGCGTAAGAGAGGATTCAAGAGAAAACCTAGCAGAAAACTTAGGATTACTTCTGGAATACCACACCTGATCGAGAAGCCTGGGCGATTATGGCAGCCAGCCTTCACTTGGAAGACGGCACCTGATGATAATGATGATGATGATGATGATGATGATGATGATGATAATGATGATGATGATGATGATGATGATAATGATAATGATGATGATGATGACGTGTATGCTTATCCGACTATTTGACAATCCTATAATGAGAAAGTTTCGTTAATCCTAAAATAAAAGCTGAAATAAAACTGGTTCAGTAAGCAATAAACAATAATTTATTGCATACTTCTTTTTATACGTCTTTGAGGGATTTTTGCACTGGTAATACACACCATTTCCATAAGGAAGCAAGGAGACTGGCAGAGGAGGGGTTAAACAAGGTTATATCATTTTTGGATTAACACATAAGAGAAAGAAATGTACTTGATATGAGATAACTAATACTATATTCAGTGCCGTCACCAACTTTTTTCAAGGGGGGTGCTTTGGGGGAGAAAAGACACAAAAAAATATAAATTCCTATGTCAGGCAGTGCTCTCCCATCAGCAACAACAACATCAACAACAACAACAAAGCAACAACAACAAAAAAACAACCAGAAAAAGAAAATTGTGGTCTGGAGGCCCCCAACCCCCCCCCCCCCCTCCCCTCGCCCCCTGGTGACAGCCATGATATTTCTTACATTAAAACGCTACGTTTTGAAAGGAACATTAGCCCCTGCAAGACCGCACAGATTTACTATTTTGAGCGTGTTTAGAGGGACAGTGTGCTCTGGAGGATCACTTTATAATAGCAAAATCTTTGTTAACACGTTATTTATATTATCAATGTGCGACGATAAATGATTATAAATTCAAAGAAATAATTCTTTTAACAGTTCTGTCCATATGATATATTAATTTTTATGTCATGTTTATAATGATATTTTTAAACAATTATCGTCAATAGAGGAACAAGTTTTAAAAAAAACAATATCCGCAAAAAGAGCACTCGTGTTAGCCTTCCCATAATGATATGTTGCTGTGAAGAATGAAGCACTAAAACCTTTGGAAAGCAAAAAACTTTTATAGGAAGGGGCATGGTGCAAACCAGGAGAAAATGTCTTGAAGCAGATGTTGCCATCTTGTAAAAGGAAATAATATACTTTGAACTATTAAAGCAATGGTGATAATGCAACATTGCTAATTTGAAAGTATGCTTTGCAAGCGAGCTGTCGAAATCTAATCAAACTAAGAAAAACTTTTCCTCATATTTTATCGGCACGAGGAATGTTTTATATAGTTACACACTAATTTAGGAATTTCATGTAAACATTTGAGAGAAGGATGGCAATTTCTGAAATTCCAATATTTCACCATGTTCCCATGACAACGAGCCTGTAGTCCATACCCACATCTAGTGCAACGGCAAGCACGTAGATTCTGATAGCTGAGGGTCCTGACTAAATTAAAAACACAAATGAAAATTGGAGCTAAGAGGGGGGGGGGGCGGAGAGGTCTAGGTAGCCCACAGTCTATATAGTTTTGGTAGTGGTGATAGTGGTGGTGGAAGTGGAGGCGTTGATGATGGTAGTCAGGTAGTGAGGGGGTGGTGATGATAACAATGATGCGCGGAGGTTCATGCTGGTAGGTTACGCTTTGGTCATGTTGGACGTAGCTAGGTTACAGAATGGGGATAGTAGCTTAGTTACACTATCAACTGGGTTATGTTATGAGAGTAGTTATCAGCAGCCTGCGTCTTTGCAGAAGGCTAGACTATGACAGATGGTAAACACTTTAGCACAGTCCTAGCAAGCTATTCTCCAGAATGTAAACTCATTAAACTCATAATTCACCTCATGAATTTGTTCCCTGCATTGGAGGAAGAGGGATGGACAAAACTGATATATATAGATATCAAAATGCAACAACGGTCGTATCGGTATGCGAGTTTATTTTAGATCTGGCATAAAAAATAATCGGACGCTGAATGTAAGACCCCTCTTAGATATCGGCATATCATTTTAGAGTTATATTGTTCGCACTCTAAGTGTACAATTGCACTGATTTCAGGGCAAATATCCCCTTTGCAATGTATATGTTTGTGTTTGTGTGTGTGGGGGGGGGGGAGTAATGTACGCTAATGATAATGGTGATATCATTTTAACACGAACAAGAAGGAGAAGGAAACGAAGTTAAGAAAAACGCAAAAGCAGACGACAACAAATTTCTGGATGAGGTCCACATCCTGTTATGTACTGAACATGCTGAAAGCAAATAGTTGTGGAGTGCACCACGACGCAACAAAGTCATTACCATCACCACCAACATCAACAGCACCTCTACCAACACAAGTTAATAGGATGGTTAACACTGAAATTAAGTTGGTTAAAATAAAAGGAAAAGCGACAAAGGAACGTATTAGTGAAGGTTTGATGAAAATCCGTTTAAGCATAAGAAAGTTATGATCTTTTAAAGTTTTGATTTTCTGATATCATATGCGAGTTACTCTCCCATATGTTGTGTTTAGTTTTGATGTGCATTTTATCTGTGCATTTCATGCATCATTAGATTTTCCTGTAGATTTTATTCAACTCTGACGACCCCCTCTTAGGGTATGAGGGTTCATCAAAAGATAGTCAATATAAATACAAGTAAAAACAAACCATCACAATGAATATAAAACATAACAACACGAAGTAAGATATTTTTTATCTGGCATCCGTGTCCAGTATAACATTATACTATACGTATATACAATAGGTAATATTTTATGTAATGCATGTATAGAACCATATAAAAAGGGATATATATACTATAATATATATAGATAGATAGATAGATCGATCGATCGATCGATAGATAGATAGATAGATAGATAGATAGATACATACATACATATATATCTAACACCACTACGACTAGTACGGGTAACTAAACTTGTGTTTACATGCATGCAACTATTATTGGCGAGATGTTTCATGATGATGGTAGCAAATTTGGCAAGTTTTTTTTAGTTGGCAAAGTATCTGCAGTGCGAAACAGTTTTGACATATGGTAGGCATTGGGATAGTTTTTTGAAAGAAGGCGACATAAATAAAACTTTCTTTTCTGGCTAAAAAATGGGCAAAGAAATAAATAGTGGAATTCATCCCCTACAACTGACATTCTGCAATGGGGACACTCTAATTCGCTAATGGTACATTCTCTGAATCTGCCATAGGTAACTGGCAAACCGTGTGATCTGCATCTAAAAAAAGACAGATATATTATATATTTAGGATTTAATTGTACTAAATACTCTTCAAAGAAGCTGTACTCTTTAACTACCATGTAATTTGGGCATACACTATTCGACCACGTTTTAGCTTTCCATTCCTGTTTGTACATATCGTTAAGTTTTAATTTAAGGGCATTAAGCGTCGAGGTAATACTGAAACCAACGCCTTGGTGAATCCACACGTTACCCAATCCAGCACTATTGAAAATACCTTTGATGCACGTAAGCCATTTCATTTAGTTCTGGCCTTCACGATGTATATTTTTTCTTTGAAGATTATAAATCAAAAATGCGTATTTATAAGGATTACTCTTTACAAGCCTAAGCCAAAACCTGCCACTCTACAATTAATCTGGTTTGCAAGAATACCATGCCCTGTCTCTCCATATATCATACAAGCAAATGTGAATTTATTTACATGTATTATTGACCTCAAAACTTTCTGTGAAATATTTCTATTTGATTCAATACTTCATAACCACATACCTCACAACCATGTAGAAGAATTGGCAAGGCCAAGTGATCAAAAAACTCACATTGAATATCTAACGGCAAATAAAGCTTCCGCGCCTTAAGTAACCTTCATGCTAAATAAAGCTTTCCTTGCTTGGATATACACTTCCTGAAATGTCCATTAATATTGAACTTAACACAAAGGTACACAAAATCACTTATAACGTCAACAGGTTCATTGCCTATGTGAAATATTGGAAATGTACATACTTTTCCCCTGGAGAATATAATTATCTTAGATTTACTTGCACTAACACTAATTTTTCATTCATGACAGTATTGATCTACCGCACTAAACTGGAGTTCCTCTGAGGTTTCAGCTAGGATTATTGTATCATCAGCATACAATAAAGTATAAAGGTAGAGGTACCGATCCAAATTTTAAGCGTCTGGGACTAGTTCTATATTGCATTTTCCTTTGCTAAATATTCCAGGCCATTGTAGTTCCTACTACTGTATGCCTCAAAATCATTTAGATATATTGCAAAGAGCATCTGACTCCAATGTTACACTGAAATGCATCAGATGAATTACCACCAACAAAAACACAAGACTTTGCACATTTAGACATATTCTTGATAACTTCAAAAACTTTTCCGTTGACTCCGGACTTCAATAACTTATACCACAAAGATGCCATATCAACTAAATCAAAGGCCTCCCTGTAGTCAATGAAGGCACAGTATATTCGTTTTTTCTGTGTAGATAAACATCTATCACCGTGCCTAATGCGAATATGTGGTCAGTAGTTGAGTAACCAGCACAAACACCTGCTTGTTCTTCCCCAGCTTTACTTCGTTTTTGAAGAAAAGAGCTATTCCACTATTCAAAACTGATGTGTTCAACTTCCCTAAGCAACTAAAACGTGTCAAAAGAGATATTCCTCTGTATCTGTCTGGATCCACATCTTTACCCTTGTTCTTAAAGATAGGACTAATCTTTCCAAGACATCAATCTTTTGGAACAATACCACTCTTCAATTCAAAATACAGTGATCACTTAAAAACAACTTTAGTAGAGCATTTTTTGAAAAATTAAATCCTCATCATATCACCACCACAAGCCTTATTATTTTTTTATTTTTAGTAGTCAATGTAACCTCACTAACAGTGACTCGAGAATTCAATTCATCGTTAAATGGATTTAAGATGTCATGATCTCCGAAAGGATGTTCACAAATGGTCTCTGACTCAGCACCGTGGAGACGACGAAAATGGTCAAAAAAAGTCTTGAAACAGAACTTTAGAGGCACTTGAATCTTTCTTACCATTCAACATTTTCCAGTATTCTCTTGGGTTTCATGTCTTTATTGTACGAAGATAAGCGTAAAAAGATCGATTATATTTTTTTTAGTTTTCCTCTCAATAATGTCTTATACTTTGTGGAAGTATTTCGAAGATCTGTAACCATTTTTGTCTTAGAGGTTGTCCCCTCTTGTTAACTTTTCTGCTTAATTCTATTTTTCAAATGGAAATACTTCAATCATCCTTCTTTATACTCGGTGTCAAACCAAGGTTTATTTTCACAAAAAAAAAAGATTCTCGTTGTGGTACTTGGTACGGATGGTTCTATTTTCACAAATGCCAACATCCTGAGCAATATCTAAAAATGTATCACATAAATAAGTGCAGAAATTATCAATACAATTTTGTGTGAGGTTCGTACCACCAAATTCATATAGCAATTTATCTACGGATTCATCTAACGCTTTTTTTGAAAACTAGGAACTTGCACACGATACCATTTGAAGGTCATGTAATTATTTTCAACAAAAGATCCACTGACAGTCATAGGATGCTCTACATTCTGCTCGGAACATGGTAAGAAGTTGTTTCCTTATAGGAAATTAATTGGACAATCCACATCAGATGCACATTTATCAAATACCTCAACCTCAAACTGTAAAATGTTCTGAAAAAATGATTGAGAAACAATTCCATATCAATGGCACTCTTACCATCATTCTTATTATAACAAGTGAAATCACCCACACCTTTGTCATGAACAATTATCCCATTGACTAGTTTTAGAAATACATTTTTACACATATACTTGTATGAAAACAATCATTCCGTTGTCACAAACAGACAAAGATCAATTTATGGAAGTATATGGGAGAGCACCTCGCACGTGACGTCACATAATTGAAATTTCACAAGATCATTTTCCTGTCCTTTGACGGATTTTCGTCAAAGTTTTACTCATATGTTTCTTTCATGTTTCTACTTCTATGGAAACCAATTTATATTCAGGGTGAACTATCCATTTAATAATATTCATTATAAGAGAAAATTTGAGAATCATGTATGAGATAATAGTAAATCTGACAATGGGAGAGGGATAATATAACAAAGGGCGACATGTCCTAAATCATATTGTCTGCACATCACACATTTAGTGTTTTCATGTTTGTTCGTTCGGTCATTTCTCCGACAACAACTGGTTACACCTTGAGAAAGAATTCTTCTTCCTCCAGATTTACACTTTTGCAGTAGGTAGCATTATATCAGTATGTTTTTATTAGCAGTAGGTAACACTAATTTTAGACATTCAATTGAAGTAAACTTGATAAAGGATACTCATTTCCTCTATCTTGGTACAGATTTTCATGTGAATATTAATAAGATCTCAGATTTAAATTTAGATTTTTGGTAAATTGAAAAGACAGATGATATCATGGTCGAAGAAAAATTGTACACCTTTGGGTAGAATTGCAGTGGCTAAATCCTTTTTATTGCCACAGTTCAATCATGGTTTTCTTTCAGTCCCCAGCCCATCGTCTCAACTAATGAAAAAAAAATATATTTAAGTTTAATCTTTTCAATTTGTATGGAATTGAAAACCAGACAAAATTAGTAGGGAAAAATAATTGGTTTATACGAAAAAGGGGGTTGAAAATAATAGATATAGATTTTTTAACAAAGCATTAAAATTGAAATGGTTGGGAAGAATTCTATTATCATGACTTGGAAAGTCTATCAGGGTTCTCTTTAGGACATCCTTTCCACCTGTTTTATGGAGCTGAATATTTTTATAAAACATCGGAAAAGATTAGTAATCCGTTTTGGAAAGAATTCTTTGCCATGCTATTTTGATATTTAAAAAATCTGATAATATCAGTTGGTTAGCGCAACCTTTATGGAAAAAGAGTAAAACACAAATAGATGGAAAGTCTGTTTATTTTAAGCACTGGTAAGAAAATAGTATAATATTTATTAATGATTTAATAAATCGAGAAGAAAATATTATATCTTTAACTGAATGTGAAACTAAGTTTGGTTTAAAAGTCAATGTTTTGGAATAAATTTCAATTTCTCAAGCTCGAAGATGTGTGTTTAATCAAATATTTCAAAACCTAGGTCATAGAATATGTGAACCATTTGTTATGCCTTATATTGTTATCGCTAACATGTATCGTCACAATTTTCGAACGACGGCAAAAAAAGACGCGTTCGAAAATGAGCTCCTCGATGCGCGTCCGCACTGTTTAAAAAATGACCGCATACGTCTTAGTCCACTAGTGAGCTTGCAAATCGAAAAGTGATTAGCAGCTAACGACACGCTGCACTTTCACACCACCTAGAGAAGGGGGTTCCCCTAGATCCGTCGAGGTCTGCAGGAACAGACCTAATTCAACCCCTTTCTCAAAGCATGTTGTCTGTAAGATAAGACTAACGTCCTGACTTGCCTGGTGTGTTTTGTCGGGAGCCACGTGAAGAACATAGGAGATAATTATAAAGTTAGTCTATGTTGTTTCAGACCCATGTTGCTGTTTTGTTGCTTGCAAGCTAAACATATAAAGTCCCATCAACTCAGTCCGTGCTCACAGGAGGTGTATCAACCTTGAAACTCCCCTGGTCCTACCCTGCATACAAGGGCTTCATTTACATATACTCACCTATACCCTAAACGCCAATAGTTATTTTGTATCAATGTATTTATTTAGTGTTCTTCTTATCAGGTAGCCCCATCAATAAAAACGCTTGCACTGTTCTCCCTGTGGCCGTGTGTACACAAAAATGTCAATACCAATACCGATATACTAAAAATATGTATACATCGTTAACATAAATGAAAATATGTATTATAAGGCTATAGACCAGAGAGTACAACGCAGTGTTCTTCTTAATTACACAGGTCATCCAAACTCACCTGCGTATTGAGTGGACTCGTACGCATCACAGGCACCGTCGAAGTCAGAACACACACTGCATGCACACGTTCACGGCTATGCCCGTACCTTGAGAGACAGCTTTGGCACCTGCCTCGCCTCGAACCAATCTGCCAATGTTCGTGCGTCGAAATTCCGAATGTGTTCTACCACAAAGGAGGAAGTAATCCTGCAAATCTATGATTTCCAAATCATTCCTGTCAGTTAGAGCCAAGCTATTGCTATTATTTCATATACATGTAATTTCATTTTATGTGGGTGCAAGGGTGTCTTTGCATGAAGTATGTCGTTATTTATTTTGAAATTTCATGTTTTGTCCCCGGCATAGGTTTGATTTCTTATGATGATTGGGGAACAATGATTGGTGCTGGGAGCCTTGGGCTAGGGAGCGGCTAGGAAGGGCCCTGGGATAGGGAGCGGAGCAACAAAACTGAGGTAGGAGGGAGGGGGGGGGAAACTTTAGCGGTGTATGGAAGATGTAATTTTAAAAAGCTAGCTTTTGCACTTTTGAGGTCTCTCGAAGTGGTATGAGGGAAAATAACTCAATAATCGTAGTAAGATTTGAACCTCTGTTTTGCGCCTACCAATCGTATGTGTGAGAAAGAGCGAGCAGCCTTAAGTAGATAAAACTTGCTTAAATTAAAGCGAATCAACAATCATAGTCATTGTTGTTTTGACGTAGTTCTTTTTTATACGCTAGGCTATGATAGTTTTTGGTGGGTGAGCGAAATAGTAACGATGTGTTAAAAACCTTTTAAACAGATAACAAATCATTTTTATTTTTCATGTTTTGATGTAGCAAAGGACATGTCCTGAAAGGGACATTTGGCCGTTCAAGACGTCACAGATTCACCACTTCAAAGGGACCTTCTGTTTCGACGGAGCCGTTTATCGAACGGTATGATACATTATACATTGTATGATACAGCGAAATGAGGGAGATCTGACACCTAAATTTGTACATTGAATATCTCCATTTTTGTTAATCTATTGTCATTGATTCGTCAACTTTCCTGCACTGCCCCCTCTTTTCTCTCTCTTTATGACCGTGAGATATGTTGGGATGATTGTACAGGCCACCCCGATTTTTTTTTTTTTTTTGGGGGGGGTGGGGTGGGGATGAAATAATACCCCCTTCCTCCCACGCGCGCACACACACACACACACACACACACACACACACACACACATAGACCTTGGGATCGAAGCCCATAGTCCCAGGGATTGACATAATTAGTTGCAATAAGGAAGGATATGTACCAAAGCACATCACTCGATTTTATTGCGAAATATCGTGAGAAAGCTCACCCGTTGGCTGTGATTTCGTAATGCAATAATTCCTAGCATTTATGCTTCTATAATGAATGTGTGTGTTACTGGTGTAAAATTATTTCGTCGTCACAAGAAAGAATTTGTCAGTCAGCACAAGGTTCATTTCGTCGGAAGGAGGGAAATTTTTGTCGGGACATTACGTTTGTACCAACAATAATGTCACGTATGCAGACAACATATTGTTCCGAAATGATCTCTCAAAATCTCTCCCCCAAACCTCCTACTTTGGCTGCGCTATAATGGCTATTGCTCATAGATAACTGATAGTGCATGCTGTAACAAAGTAGACTATGTGACACCAAATACATTGATAGGTCTGATGTCGGTGGAAGGTAACATACACCAGGGTTAAGAATAATGAGTTTAACATGACAGCCAGAAAAGAGATCCTGAATCACTCTTTAATATGATGCCAATCAGAATTACGATATCGTTCTTCGATTTACTGAACTCACCTCGCCTTCTTCCATTCTCTCTCTCTCCCTCTCTCTCTCTCTTTATCGCTCCCCTCCCCCCCCCCCAAAAAAAAAAAAAAAAAAAAAAAAACTTCCCATTCATTTTTCGCTCCTCATCGGTTATACCGTGCCAATCTCATTGATCTCATTGGTCTCATTACGCCTATCTTTCTAATTGTCTCTCCTATCGATCCCTCTCGTGGATCTTCTACCCCTCTTTCTTTCCCTCAATTTCCCCTTTTTTTCTCCCTAACTATCTCACGTCTCATCGCTGCCTTCCTCTCATATCCTGCATCTCTTCCGGAAAAGATGACACGATTTGGCCACGATGCTGCCTGCTGTCGAAAGGGCCCACAAAGAGAAATGTGACGTCACGTTGCACATATCCAATGACTGGGTCTTGTGTTTCAGCCAGTCGTAGTCATTATACTGATCGGATCGGGCTGCGAAGAAAAAGAATCAAAAGAAATGGGCCTTAAGCAATAGGGAGAGTGCTTAAAAGGAGTCTACCCAAGCAGAATAATCAGATGAACAAAACAAAAAACGTTAGAAGAAATCAAAATTTCCGAAAAAGTAAAATTTTGTATCAATGATATACTAGTAGATGAACTAAATGGTTAGTACTGCACCTATGATATCAGCAAGTTTGCAATTGCCTAGTGATTTTTATTTCGTTAAAATTCTTAACTTTCTTATTAGTTGTCCGATTTCCCTCAAACTTTTTAATTCTGTCAATCTGATTTTTCTGGTCATGTTGAAAAAAAAATATTTTTGGGTAGAATTTCCTTGTGAAACAAATTGAGAAAGAAGAAAAGAATAGAGGGGTAGAGAGAAGGTCTTATTTGCCCAATAATGATAACATAAAAATCGTATTTCTATAGCGAGTATCACTATGCGAGTGTCCCTATGTGATTTGTAAATAGTTAGAGAAGCAAAAGCATCAAGAAGGTGTGCAAATCAATAAATACAGACAAAATAAATCGACAAAAATATGCCTAATTTAACGACAACCAAATGCAGGTATTTTGAGTCGGGCAAAAAGCAAGAGAGCAATGCAGAGGCCACTATCGCCCAAATACAGAAAGGAGAATGCTGGAGAGAGCGAGAGACGGGATGAGTGCTGAAGAGAGGGGAAACATAAGATTTCAATTCAATTCAACTCAATTCAAGGTGTTTTATTCGAAGTTGTAGCCAAAAGGCTAAATTGCAAGCGAATTTACAAAGTAAAAACATCGAAAATTACATACATTGAAAGAAACTATACATCAAAATAACAAAAAGAATTATAATCAAAAATGCAATGAATTAACATGTGGTAGGTGCTAGTTTCAATTTCCTATGAATATATGACGAATAAGTACAAAATTATCAATATGATAAGACGAAGAAAAGAGATGGTCAGCAGCTAAGAACCCTAGTTCTTTGTTTCAGGCATCTGAATATCTGGAGGTGCCATAACTCGAACAAAATGTTCATACGATTCCTACACATGTAGGAATTAATATGTTATGCAAGCGGATTAGGTCCCAACAAACTCAACACTTTTTAAGAGCTATATATATTATTCATATGTTGAAATATGGTTTGTTTTTAAAGACTAAGTTATTATGACCGAAATCAAGGAGATGTGCATGACGAAACGTGTGGTCAACGTGACTCTCGCGCGAGCGGTTTCTGTGGGATTTTTTGATATTGAAGTTCAATTGGTTTTGATTTTAGCAAAAATATAAAAGCAACATTTCATTAAAGATTTAACGAAAATCCGTCAAAAATAAGAAGGAAATGATGTGTTTCAAGTTTTAACTTGTGACGTAATTTGCAAGCTGTCCTCTCATAATATATGCTGTATGCTGTACGACTCCATTAATTGCCCTTTTTTGTGTTTTTGATGAAGAAATCAGTGAATAAAACTTGCATACATAACAAAAATGTCTATTAGAAATTATTGGTGACTTTCGTGCAATCATGGAGGTGTTACGAAGGAGTAGAAACTCGAGCATAATACATTCAAACATCTGTATGGGTTCTAAAGCGTGTTCAGGAATGTCAAAAGAATTCCGTAATTATGACAATGCTTTGATGTTCCATGTGCCGAGCCGACATTTAGCTGATGTCAACTTGAAAGGAAATTTCTTTAATTTCCCATTTGTCTGTAGACGTTTTGTTTTTGACAAATTCGTTTGTAAACTATAAGGAAGTTAACGGCAGAAAATGACAGATCCTTTACTCTGCTTTTGTTTCGAAAAGTATTGAGGAATCATTAAAAAATCGGACATATAATCTATTTGTATTACTTACAAAATTGACCAATTTCTTCACTTTCCGACATCTTGTGCATTTGGGGGATTCAACCACTCTCAAAATGATATATTAAGCTGTGTGTTATCATTAACGGCGTTTGTGTGTGTTTGCGTGCAGCAGAGATATTTTACTTGAAAAACTTGTTTATTTGTGTTTGCTGATACCTGTTGTGCTCATGGAAGTATTAATACCATTAACAGAACGGGACAAGCGAAATGAGACTGTACATTTCTTTTGTTCTCTCTGAGAAGCCGTTGCCACACAATCATGTTCATAATTGTTCAAACACCTGAACAGCACCTGTTGAGAACACCATAACTTTTCAGCGGCTTGGCACATGTGTTCAAAGAAAGAAAGTTTCTTCATATCCTTCCATAACACATCCCTGGTGCAATCTAAGTTTAACAGCGGAGTCTTTTGTGGCATTTTGTATGCATTCGACTCGGCACTGATGTTTCTGACAATAAATAATTGGGTCTGGAGAACAGACTACGCTCTTTTGTGTTTGAATAGCCGGGTCTGGAGGAAGGACTAGGCTCGATTCTCACGTTTTTTCACAAGAATAATATGATTGGGCCTTGGTTTTAAAGATTAAAAAAATTGAATAATTGGGTCTGGAGAAAAGACTACGCTCTTATTTTTTTAAATAATCAGGTCTGGAGGGAAGACTAGACTCGAATCTTATGTTATTCCATACGAATAAGATGATGGGGCCTTGGTCTTGAAGATTTAGAAAATGAATTGAACGGGTCTGCAGAAAAGACTATGCTCTTACATTTTAAACAATCGGTTCTAGAGAAAAGACTAGGCTCCACTCACATTATTCCACAGGAAGAAGGTGATCGGGCCTGTAATTGGGTCTGGAATAAAGACTGTGCGCTGTACCCATGCTTTAGTACAGGGTTTGAGTTTTGAAGAAACTCGACAAAAATATACCCTAAAAATTATTACATTTGTGGGTAAAGTCATTATTACATTTGTGGGAGATTCAAAATTATTACATTTGTGGGTAAAGTGTTATTACATTTGTGGGCGTTATTACATTTGTGGGTGTAACACCCCCCCCCCCCCCCCTATCTCAGGTCTGCCAACATTTCTGAACCCCCTTTCGAGGGCTTTTCCTGCCTTGGAGACCCCCTAAATCCGGAACACTGCTCAATGTACCCCCCCCCCCCCCTATCTCAGGTGAGCTCTCATTTCAACCCCCTAAGGACAGACAACCCCCTACCCCTTCATATCAGACAAGCTGTCATTACAATTGAGGTTCCTGATGATGGAGGAAAAAAGCAATAGTAAAACCATGAAAACAATGACTTTTCTCAGGAGTCCAAAAAGAGAAAAAATCCCCCCCCCCCTTTTTTTTTTTTTTTAAGGAATCTCCGGGTAAAAGTCAAATACACCCCTTTTTAATAAAAACAAAAAAAAAATCGCGGGCCGGGCAAAAAATTTCCCCTTTATCGGACATTTTGGGAACACGCATGCGGTTCCTCATGGGGGGGGGGGGGGGGGGGGGGCGGGATCGAAGTAGAGCGACCATAATACTGTTTTATACCGAAACGCCATGAGAGAGGAAAAATATGAAAAAAGGTGACAGAAATAGAAAGAGAGAGAGATAAAGAGAAAGATAAAGAGAAATAAATAGAGGAGAGAAGGAAAGACAAGACAAACAGAATAGAAAAGGAAAGGTTAAAAAGAAAAGGGAAAAGGAAGAGATAAAGAGAACTATAGAAAGAGGACTACATGTATTAAGAACGAAAAGGAGAAGAAGAGGGGAAAAAGAACATTTCAAAAAAGGAAACTTGATACTGTATTTCAATGCGATAATGAATATTTCAATACATGTGTCTCATACATTGAACATTTCAGTTGTAGACTACTTTGCTTTTTCCCCTATCTATGCCACCAGCAGCACTGTCTGACATCGAAATTGGTAATATTTGTGTCTTTTTTTTTTTCCAAACGCACCTCGATCCCCTTGAAAAGAGCTGGTGACGGTACTACATAATTATCATTATGCACAGTCTTATCATGTATTTGGAATCCCGGCAGCCTCACTCTCGGGTACTCTGTGCTCTGATCGTCTCGGTAGACTGTGTGTATGTATTATATGCCTTCAGTATTTTGTATTTTATATTTTTTGTATTTTCTTATGGGGGAACAGTTTTAGTTATATTAACAAATATTCGTGTAATGCAATCCTTTGAAGATGTAATTATATTTTTACTTTTTCACAAGTCAGGACCCCAAAAAATGATGTATATAGATTATAGATTATAGATTATAGATTATAGACTATATAGTTAGTCTTGTAAACCCACGTATTTTCTGTCACGACGTGCAGTTGATCATAGTTGGATCGACAGACTCGACAGATACATGTACATGTAAATGCACTGAACTGTACCACTACGTAGTGGTATAGTTCAGTGGATAAATGCTACCGAAAAGTAAGTGCGCCATCTTGTGTTACGAAATGAACAGGTAGCGGAGTATCGCCTGCCGTAGCTCGCTCTGGGAGGTAAGACAGTTTGGGACTAAAGTTTCATTCAGAATACTACCCAAGCTAGTTTTTCAGTCTCATTTTTTTGCTCTCGGTGATAAAAATAATGAAGCACAACATACAACAAGCAAACAATAGACAAAATCAATTTGCGATGAGGCAAGAGTACGTAGCCGTATAAAGGGATAATTCATTTTGAAATTATTTTGGTTTCAATAAAGGTTTGACGAAAATCGGTCAAAGGAAAAGAAAGTTATTTGATTTTAAAGTTATGATTTTGTGACCTCACTTGCGAGATGCTCTCCCATTTGTTGTGTGCAATCTTTTTTTCGAAAAAAATGTGCATTTTCTCAAAAAAATATATGCATCCCAGCTTGCCCATTAAATAGATTCATCATTAGAGGCCTATATATTACACACTGTGTATCAAAACGAGATCATTCCATTGTTAAAAACAGAAAAAAGAGCAATTTATGTCATTATATTGTACATAAAGTATGGGAGAGCACCTCGCACGTTATGTAGCAAAATTTAATTATTCAAAATCCAATAACTTTCTTTTCGGCTTTTGACCGATTTTCGTCAAACCTTTACTTTGTTTCTTTCATGTTTATTCTGCTTTTATTAAGACCAAATTATCTTCAGGGTGAACTATTCCAAATGTTTATATGTAAAATTCTGTCATTCAAAAGGGTGAAATTCGTACATAATTAGCAAAAGTTACAAAAGGGATTATGTTTCGGGTTTCAGAATTCAGATACCAGTCCGTCGTTTCATCCGGGCGTCCCCAATGTTCGCGCGTCAGGGAGAGCGCGATGGTCGAATACGCTGACAGTCGACTTTGTTTTGGACGATAATTTTATTCTATACGACTCCTTTCTTACGCTCACCGCTTACGTCCTTTTTCTGCGCACACGAGGATCGTAGAGGCATCATGGACAAGCCTGTAAAACTCGCAAAGGTTAATTTCGTCCCATTTAACACATTTTATGCCAGTCAAAACATGCAGTGATGAAGAAAATAATCTTAAGAATAGTTTATATAGGGGAAATATTATGTATCATTCTCGGGTATGGCCCAATATTTAACCAATAATGTCGCTGTTCGGCGCCGTAGCTTCTTTCACCGGAGTTCTTGCCATACCCGGCTGACTGGCTATGCAAGCTGCGCTATACGCGCGGATGACATGCTTTATGAGTGCGTGATCCAAGCTCGGTCGGACGTCGGCCACAATGCACATGCTTGCTGATGATGCTTGGGGCCTGTTTCTGCGTTAGAATGCCAATGACATCTCACTTAAAGAACTCCAGCTAGTAATAATGCTAAACTGTTTCTCGATGAAGAGAATGCTAAGACTAACATGACTAAGTCGGATATCAGTGTCACAGTGGGGGCATTTCAAGCATTTCAGTAGCTTATAACAGTTTGTCGGATAAAACGTCCGACAAGTCCTTTGATGAAATGCCCCCCAGGTGTATTGATGCCAGATCGTCATTTTCAGACATATTGATGGCCTTTCTCATGAAATTCTGCAATAATTTATAAGATATCAGGTTGAAATAATTATTATTTTGTTAAATATGGGACGAAGTATTGTTTTAAACGTTGATTAGTTTATGGCTTGATGTACAGTAGGTGAAAGATTGTTGTGCTATCAATTTTCTGTTAAATCAATTCATCGATTTTCTTTCATGCTTTCCATGTTGGTCATATTCGTGTTGAAAGATACCATGTTAATGATAGTCTACGTAAACATGCCATTCTTGAAATAAATGTCTGAATATTGAAGAAAGGGGTTATCAGTGTTGATCACAACTGATACAAAAATCTCAATCAAGTAGACTTGATCATTATAAAATAAATAAGGGAACACAAGTGAATTTTCAACATTAAACAGTGTTAAAATGTTAGATTGCTTAGACTAGCCCTCTGATCTACGGAATGCTCGAATGATACTCAACATTTTGAAATATTTGTGAACCTTTTTCATCTCTCCTTCAATGGCGTGATGTTAAACAACTGATTTAATGCTTAGCGAATTCTGACAAAATGCAGCTGAAATGTTATCATAGAATGCGTAATGCAAATTTATTCATTTTTCAAAGTCCTAGTTTTGCAACTCAGCTTTCCATAAGCCACTATTGTTCTCAAGGATCATCCGATTGAGAACAATAGATGCGACAGGGTCCGAGCAGTTCCAGCATTTAGAGCTGAGGTTAGAGTTGTAATAGCTTTGAGAATCACCTCAGTGCTAACTATCAGAGTTAGAGCTGAGATTAGAGTTGTCATTGTGTCGAGAAACGTGCCCCTGGATATCAGTGCATTAAATTCAAAGCCAGGCACAGCCACATGAACACACATCATGACATACTGAGAAACAAAATGATAAAACAACCAATACGTCTCCACTGTCACTATCAAAATCCAAATCATGCAATTGTAAGCAGGGTATGTAAACTCAATTGCAACTTTGTCATGTTTGTGAAATTTTAAGTTCTTAGCTGTCAATGAAATGCTGGCTGGACCCTGGTATTTACCCTGATACATGTAAGCCTGCTTCTTAATCCTTTGCACTTCTCTTCGATAAAGGAAAGAAAACATTCTTCAATCTAATTTCATTCTAATGGAATAGTAAGAGTACCGATGGATTGTCTCTTTTTCTTACAATGAAACCACAGGTTACCAAGGTTCTTGGCCGCACTGGGTCCCAGGGGCAGTGCACACAGGTGCGTGTGGAGTTCTTGGATGACTCAAACCGTTCCATCATCCGTAATGTCAAAGGGCCCGTCCGCGAGGGAGACATCCTCACATTGCTAGAGTCTGAGAGAGAGGCTAGAAGGTTACGATAGAGGGGCTTGACTGGACGAGAGGCCTGGCACGTAAGTAGGAAAGAACAGATAATGGGCAGTTTCCTTGTGTGTATTTTTTCAGGACAAAATTGCATAAAGAGCTTGTTTGATTGGAATTCTGATCATAAAACCAGTACACCAGTGATGTACATATGATATTTCATGTTGAGCAAAAAAATGCAAAAAACAAATAAATTTGTCTCATGTACTGATGTAATGATGTGGGGGGGGGGGGGGGGGTAGAGTATACATGTATACATATGTTACTCAACCAAAAGTTTGCGCATATCCAAACAAGGATATGCACCTCTACTTCAGTGTGCTTGGTGAAAATACAATTCATTCATATCTACAAATTTAAAGATAAGGTGTAGCAGTAGTGAATACTACGGGAGCTGTTATCAATGTGTGCTGTTCTGATATGACCATGGTTTCCATTCTTGTTCGATTCTGAGATACCAAAAATCATTTTATCAAAATTTAAAATCATTGAAATGAAACAAAATTGGAACATACATGTAGTCATTACAGCACAAAAGTTGATCCATTCAACTAGACCATAATCATTTCTATTGCTACTTGTGCCCCTGGCCTTTAATGGACACACATTTATGTTTTTGCAGTGCTGAATGTGATCAGGATTAACTGAGAATTTTAAGCTTGAATTTTATTTCAAATCCTATGTGGAGAGATCGTACTGACCAAATATTTTCTCTTTGTCTCTCTCCTACAGACCCACTTCTTCATGCGGACACAGTGATGTTCCAGCTGATGTGGGATTGTACAGACACCAAGGTGAACCACTCATGGTTTGATCAGGCCCAACGACCTAGGTCACGGAACACCACTGCCCAAGGACAAGGAAACCATTGTCTGGCCTCAGTCATGTGTTTGGTTTCACAATAAAAGTGCCACCTCTTTGAACAGTCAAAAATGTGTTCTAGAGATTGTGTAATGTTTTTTGAAGAAAAATGGCTTGTGTATAGTGAAGAAGAATTTCCTTGAAATTGAGGTGATTTCAATTTTTTAGATTACACAAAAATTACCCCCAAATCATGTATTCCATACTTTTATATCCTAGTTTTGAGATAAGGAAATGATTCAATGACATGAAGTTATTCATCGTTTAAGGCAAGCAAAAAGATTTTGTATTATTGTGTCATAATTGTCATATTTCTTTTGAACAACGTCTTTGTGTGCTATTTTTAAAATTATATGCACCATTAGGACTTAGTGCACCCACACTATGTTTAGTAATGGACACAAAACACTAAACATTTACCTTATTTATTGTTTGCTGTGTGAAGGAGAGCACAGGAAAAAGATACATGGAAGTTTAAACTCAAGGCCTTCCATTTTTTCATTCATTTTTATTTTATTAGGAAAAAATAATGTTTTTCTACTCCAATGTACCCAATCCTAGATATATATCTTTGAAACAATTGGTGAAAAAAGTTTCCCACATTGACAAGAAAATGTGTGGACTTGTTAGATATCGGATCTAATTTTATCAACCTGAATGGAATACTCCCATCAATTCAAGGAAGGGCTTCTCACATTAGGATACATTGAGGAATGTGTAGGTTGAAAGATGAGTGAAATAGAAATGTGGTAAAACACGAGAATGAATTGGATGGGTGGAGGTAGGGGTATAGAAGTGATTGAGATGTGGAGAAGTTACTTGGAATTCAGATCAAGATGAGAGAGAGGAGTTGTACAGAGGGATAGCGTTCATGATTCAGAACGAAACAAGAGAAATGGTAATACTGAAGGAAAATCGAGAAATAAGAGAGGGGGGTGAGAGATACAAGAAATTGGAAGGGATAATGTGAGCAAGATGGAGAAAAGAAAGTGACAAACAAAATGGGGTGAAAGTGGGCATCACAGAAGGGTCTTGGTGGTTGAGATTTGGGAGACCATATTTTGTTTCTTTTTTCTATTGTTTCCTCTTAACTCTCGCACTCTCTATGCTATTACCTCATCATCCTGATTCTCTTTCTCCTCACCTCAAACTTATCTCTCTGAAAGATTCCTCACTTTCATCTCGCATGCTACACTTTTCACATTCACAATACATGAAATCAGAAACAAATACAAGTGTTGGCATTTCTACAAGAAATGACATGCATCTACATTCTTTTAATTGCAAATGTATACTATACAGGCTTGGAGCTTTGCACATAAAGCACACGAGAAGTATTTTAATGGAAGTACATGTACTTGCTATAATTTCAGTTTGGCAACTGACAACAATTCAACATATAATATGCATTCCCAAGTGTTAGGTGCAAGTTTGGTTTACATTTAAAATATGGGCACTTGCATGAATGGAAAACATACATGTAGGAGGCACTATATATAGCTGTGGGCACTTGTATATCATGCTCACACCATTCGATAAATAAGAGGCATATTTGAAGATGTGGCAAGGCTAATAACCTTTCACATAAAATATTACAACACAATAAACATAGTACATGTACATGTATATTACTTGGACATGAAAAAGTAAATGACCACGTTTGCTGATACACTGAAATATGGTACTTATAATAATTTTGTAGTTTAATCGATAGAAGCATGTACCAACAATTTGAACACTGGCATTGTTTTAAACTTCTGTTCAAACAATCGCTATAATTAAAGGTCATGAAGTAAAATTTGAAATTACAGCTGAAAAATGATCTAAAAAGCTCTACTATCCATTCTGTTAAATCTTATTAGTCTGCAGGTACAGACTTAATCTTGACAATGTCACAAAAAAGGCTGGAAGATGAAGATTAGCACTTGACTTGTCGATTCCCTCTCTGTAAGCATAGTACAAACTTATTCGAGGTAGTCTTTCTCTGGGCTTTTTCCTACCCAAGACCTACTGTATGTATAGATTGCAGAATTGTGCTGATGTCATCACTGTGTCTGGATTTTTATCAATTATTTTATCATTTTGAGATGTTTCCTTTCCAGTATCCCGAAATCGAAAGAGAATGGGACCCATGTTCATGGAGACCAGCACTAATTTAGTTTGTCTAGTTTTTAAACACTTCTTCCCATTACCTTAAATTTGTGTAGTAAGCTACATTCATTTCCAAGTTCAAATCGCCTTTTAACCCATTTGCTTATTTTTTTAAGTTATTGCATTTAAAAGCAAGATTTTATCTTTATGTATCATGTCTCTCCCTGTTGAGGTGAATGGATCTTTATCATTGTTTCATGAAGCTATTTCATGAATTGAAATACAATACTAAAATTTGAACACTTCCTACTGAACATGCCACAAGAATACTAATTTCCATGTTCCAGTGTACTGGGGACTGGGCATACCCTGTTCTTGTACATGTAGCAAAAAAAGTAACAGAACATGAAACGGTACCACAAAAGGTATCATGAGATACATGCAACAATCACTCCAAAATGACCCACCTTTCATGGCAAGACTTAAAATGCATCTAAGTTGATGAAAAAATTGAGAAATCACATTTAAAGAATAAAGTGGAAACAGCCCTACAGAAGAAGCACTTTACCGAAATCAGAACATGGTTGGCAGCAATAGTATTTCAGCATATTGAGCATAAAACCAGCATGTTAAAAAACAAACAAAAAGATGCGTGAAAGCTATCTTAAAAATGTCATCTTCACCACCATGGTAATTTCCATACTTAATTTTGTGTGACTGTTTTATCAATTTAAAGATCGCTCGATTAAAACCTTTGATAGTGGATTATCCCATACCTCAAGATCATTAGAAATACATGTACATTATTAAGAAGAGCCACTAATACATTTTATTCTGTATCATAGACATGCATATTGCGTGAAGGCACATGGATTTATATCCCGTCTTCTATATTTGCATGTTTCCTACACTCTTACATATGAAGATGAAGACAATGATTGCTGAAGACACATGATATGCTGACACAATTCATTAAATGAGTTATTCAGAGAACTCCTGAAGGAGCATAAAAGACCTAAAATGTAGTTTGCCTTTCAGCCTAAATTCTAAAATGTACATTAGAAAGACTACTCCACCACTGTCAGGATAAAAAGTAAGAATAATTTCATATAAACATGATTTAATTAAAACAATAACCCTTTGCAAAAATATATATGAATGAAGTAAAAATCTCGCTAATTCGTTTCCATGTGTTACTGATTTACTTCTCATAAAATTGTGCATATATATTGACTGACACCTAATATTAACATTTAACATTAATATATTTTAATAATTGAGTATAGAAGAATAAAGCATTTAAAGGGATAGTTAACCCTGAAATGATTTTGATATCAATAAAAGGAGACACATGAAAGAAACATCAGGGAAGGCTTGACGAAAATCAGTCAAAGGAAAAGAAAGTTAGCGGTACTGTATTTGATTTTAAAATTTTGATTTTGCGGCGTCACGTGCGAGATGGTCTCCCATATGTTGCGTACTTCTTTTTCCATAAATTGCATTCTGTATGTTCTGTGATGAAGGAATACATTCTTTTCATAGCAATATGTGTGTAAAAACATGTGTCGAATGATATATCAAATGCACAGGTGAAATGGTAAATATCCTTTTGAGAAATTTGACATTTTCCAAAAAGAATTGTAGACAATATATGGGAGAGCACCTCAAATGTGACATCACAAAATAAAAATTTAAAATCAAAGAGCTTTCTTCTCCTATGGCCGATTTTTCTCAAACCTTCACTTATATGTTTCTTTCCTGTATCTCCTTTTATTGAAACCAAAATAATTTCAGGATGAACTATCCCTTTAAGTATAGTATTCATTATGTGACGTCTACCAAGAAATGTCCATCCTTCGTCTTGTCTTCCACTTGAGCTGACTTTGTTGGCACTGGAAAACAGAGGTGAAGAAGAAAGAAAAGTGATTTTCAGTAGAACCTCTCAAAAATGTTTCTAGGACCATTAAGCATAAGACACTCGTTAACTGGGAATAAACATGTAGATTTATTATACTAATGTTACCAAACAACAAAGTACATGTAAAACAATATCTTTTGAACATTTGTATCTGTTGCGAGAGAATAATGCCTACCAAAGTCGATCTTTAAATGAACTTAAGCCTTTTCCTTTGACCTTGAAAAGTAATGTAAGATAAAGGTTACTTTACTGCATCTTGCAGTTGAAATTACTGCAACATTTTAGTTTTTAGTAAAATCCTTCTCAAACAACATATCTCCACGGAATTTCCACACTTATGACCTTGAACAGTGGCTCAATGATTCAACTACTGATTGCACACATCAACATCAATGATGAAGAACTTAAAACAAGCTGACTTTGATACTTCTCTGGGAACCGGATATAGCCAGTCCTCGTTTCTGAGTAGGACACTTACATTTTGGAGCTTCATGCACTGTATTCCAGTGAGGAGACCATTATTTGTCATGGACTCATAGCCTGTGTGTTCTTACAGCAGATTAGTTGGGAGTCGTGCTGCTAAGTATCTGAGAGGAGAAAGCCAGCCCGCAAATTCCTGGACTCATTAAAGAACGGATTAACAAGCTCTCTCGTATCTAACTGAACAAAATGCCATGACTGGCGAGCCGGGCAGATGCCAGGGCCAATTTAATTTTGATTCCATTGAGAAACTCATTATTATTCATTAAGAAGAATTTTAAAGCATAATTCATGTTTGCCAGCTGATCTGACCATTAGGAGCAGCAATACCGAGAACATAATGGATAAATCCTGCACAGCACAGCTAGCTAACGAGCTAATATTGAGTGAACACAGCATGGCAGCTTGCACAGTATGACATATTGAACGTAGAGTTCTTAGTTGGTTAACTGGATCCCGCATTCTGTACCTCATTTGCATAACTTGGATTTTGATGTCAAGCGTAATTTTTCTCTTCCATTAAACGGAGAGTTCTTAGTTGCTTAACTGGATCCCGCATTCTGTACCTCATTTGCATAACTTGGATTTTGATGTCAAGCGTAATTTTTCTCTTCCATTTGAGTAGAGAAAAACAATGCATGACACGAAAAGTCAAGATAAAATTAGACAAGGTCCTTGCAACTGCACTGCCTGCTGGGTCAGTCTCATATTGCCACTCGTTTTGTGGAATATCACGCTTAAAGGGATATTTCACCCTGGAAATATTTTGATTTCAATAAAAGGAGACATGTAAAAGAAACATATCACTGAAGGTTTAATAAAAATCTGCCAAAGGATAAAAAAGTTATGATCTTTTAAAATTTTGATTTTGTGGCTTCACGTGCTATGTGCTCTCCCATATATTGTGTACAATTTTTTTTTTAAATGTGCATTTTTCTCAAAAATATGTGTATCCTCTTTTCTGTGCATATGATCCATCATTAGAACACGTTCTTACACACATACCTGTATGAAAAAAAAAATATTCCGGTGTCAAAAACAAAAAAAGAGCAGTTTGTGGAATTATTTTGTACACAACACATGGGAGAGCACCTCGCACGCGACGTCACAAAATTGAAATTTCAAAAGATTATGACTTTCTTATCCTTTGACCGCTTTTCGTCGAACCTTCACTAATATGTTCTATCCATGTGTCTCCTTACAGTGAAACCAACGTATCTTCAGGATAAACTATCCCCTTAAGAGGCCTTGTTATAAGGTGAATCCTTACCAGGCGATGGCGGCTCTGCAGGTCTAGGAGGGCGTTTCATTGCTGGTCGTCTGGGTGCTGGTCTGACTGGTTTGGGAGAGGCATGCCGATGTTTCTCCTGGAGTACATCAACAATAAAATAATGCATAACCATGATATCAACATGAATAGACCATTTTCCTAAATGAAATATTTCCATAAAATAGGTATACATACGTATACACACATATAGATACGAATAAAGGTCAGAAAGAAGAGTGGTAAAAGTGAGGTAAATTTGACGATTCATCAACATTCATGTACATACCTATACACACAAATAGATATGAATAACAGTCAGAAAGTAGATTGGTAAAAGTGAGGTAAATTTGATGATTCATCAACATTCATGTATAAAATGAAACAAATCTAAACCATCTGCCCTGAAATTGTGCACAAGCAATTAATGTCCCAAATGGTTACACGAGTCATGTGTGGTAGTGTCCACTGGATTGTTTACAAATCGTTACTGCTCTGCCAACCAGATATTCTCCCTTAGAGTACAAACACACTTGTTTTTGAAATCTTTTTTTAGGATATGCTGAATGAATATTACAGGGAGATTTAAGGAAACTCGTCTTGTACAGCACTAGGCAGGAACAGCAGAAAGTGGAGATTCTCACTGCCTTCCCCTTTTCGCTTGTATTGTTTCTGAGTTTTATTGCCTGTTAGGTTCTTGTTTTTTCACATGTCAATTCCTTCACAGTTCTCTTCTGAGGTTCAATTTCAGATCTCAATCTCCTATCAATGGTCCTGGTAAGATAAATCCAAAGTCAATGGAAGCTCACTGGTATCTCTTCACAAAATAAACCTGTCAGAAGGTGTCCAAGAAAAAAAAAAAAACTTGAACAAATATAATACTCACAACATCTTTGACTCTGGCAAGTTCTCTCTGTAGGAGTAAGAATGTTGATTTCAGCCTTTCATAACTGGAGAGAGAACAGCAACACAGAAATAAATTACAAACTGTACACAAAATACAACGGTCACACCAACCTCAATGATGAAGTCATGTTACAGGGTACCATTGATGGTAACATTGCTAACAATGGCAATTCTATGGAAACCTTGATTTTCATTGGCTGTCAAGCGATGTTACCACAGTAGTTACCATTGATGTCAGAGTTCCCATTAATGTTAAGTTTTATGCAACGGAGCCCTGGAGTGCCATTCTGTCATGACTATGGGTTCCATTCTAATTTTATTTTAGGATACCAGGACCGATAATTACTCCCTGTAATCATGACCACTACTAACCCTACACTCTAATGCAATCAGCACAAAGCACAGATCATTCATGGATCTCACCACATCCATCTCTGTTAAAGATATGTTCTTTAAAAAATTCATTGTCCAAAACATCTTTAAACAAAGTGAACATTTCTCGATAAAGATTTTTCTCAATTACTCTTTTCACTGCTATACATGCAACTATGCAAGTAATTTAGAATGGGAACTGACAGTCCACTGGTATGCTTTAAATGTTCCTTATGACATATTTAAATGTTCATACCTTGATGTCTTGATAACATCCATCCACTTCTTGTACTCCTCCACAGTACAGACAGCAAAGTAGTGCTTGTGGTCTCTTTCCTGTTGATATTCTGAAAAAAAAACATCAAGATGGGTACAAACAATGCAAAGCTAATTAAGTAAAGAATACATGTGTGTCCTGTTCTACAGATACATCGCATGATTCATGTGTCATCTTTACAGTCATCCTAGAAACTACAAAATTATTGAATGATCACATAGCCCACATCTATCAATGTGCATACAGAAATTTGATCTTTAACAATTTTATTCTAGAAGAATATAACATTAACCTTTATATGTAAATTGTATTACAAAGTTTTATACATGTCACAATTGTACATCAAACCCAATTCAGCCTTCATGCTGCCATGCTGATTTTAATAAAACCTTTCAATTCAAAGATAATTTCTCCTTAATTTGAGGCAAGTTGCACTTCAAGTGCAATAACCAATTTCCAACATGTATTCAATTCAGCCCTATGATTCAATGGATTGAATTAATTAAGGTAAAAGAGAATCAGATAATCTTTATCACTCAATACACTGCCTGCTGCTTCTTTCTTCTCTCTCTTTGTGAGTGTGTCCGTGGTTGTATGTGTATGAAGGGAGGGGGGAGGAGTTTACCAATTGAAGTTGTAGAAGCAAGAGTGGAAGTTTTCAAACAAAACAAAATATGAAGAAATTAAGTTACACAATCATGCACATATCTATGAATACACATACCAGGCGGGTATTGTCTAGAATTACAGTTACTAGTTCACAAACAAATCCTTTCAACATCTTCCGCACATTGGCTACAGAAGACAAGTGGAGCTGGGCTAACCGTCTTGTTGTCTTTCTAAATTCTATTGTCTATCCTTTATCCAAATACGCATACATTCTGTTGAAGAAGGAACCGGGTAGCGAGGTGGTTACCAAAGAAGGGCATAATGTAAATTTTTTCTTAGATATCTGCACTGAATCTGGGGTGCAGACCTTTGAAGCGTATGGAGAGTAAATATAATACATTGACACTCATTCCACATGAAGTGCAGTAAATAAACATGTGACTCCCATTCACCTGACGTGTGGTACAAACATCACGTTTTCTACACTGGAGACCACTCTATAATAATATAACGATATTCATTTGTAACGCACAATAAGTATATATGGATATACTCTGGTGCAAGAGCTCATAGATATGGAAGCAGGAGACCGTCATTAACCCGGATATACGTCGTGTAGTAATTCCAATTACTACACTACCTAAATAATTACGTAGTGTAGTAATTCCAATTACTACACGACGTAGTGTAGTAAATGGAATTACTACACGATGTAATTATTTAGGTAGTGTAATAATTGGAATTACTACACGACCTTAATTCATTTAACGTCGCGACATTAAATCGTTGGGCAGTAATTCGGAATTACGTCGTGTAGTTATTGGAATTACTACACGACGTATATCCGGGTTAATGACGGTCTCCTGCTTCCATACATAGATGTTGTGATGTACATACTAAATGAATTAAATTAAATTAGATTAAAGTTTTCTATTGTGGGCTCTCCTTATTTCTAGTGGTGATTCATTCCATAACCTAGGTCCTGCGCAAAGAAATTACCAGTCTCTGACTGTTACTTTGGTTTTACCAGTAAATGAAGAGATTTTTGCAGTACCTAGTGAGAAGACGTATCTGCCATGGTCCATGGGCTCCTCTTGTATTGTACATCTTTCCAGCAGCAACGCTCCCAAGGGCTGTCAGAAGGTAAACGTCAACAAGACAAGATCTGCAAGTGCTATTCATACTAATACAGATACATACATACAGATACATGCATGCAATTTGTGAATGAAGGGAAAGATATTAGGGGCATACCCATTAATATTGAGAATATTTATCCTCTACCATCATAAAAAATCATTCGTCTTCCCATTCCCCACCCCTCATGGAGGGATGTCTGAGTATTACTCCCCCCCCCCCCCCCCCCCCACACACACACACAATCCTTCCCTGGTAACTCAGTTATACTCACTTCACAGCAACCATCCCAACAGGATATGGTTCAAATTACAACAAGTCTGACAACAACAAGTGTTAACCGAGTGACAGGAAAACTTAAGTCAATCAGATTAAATCAGACCGCCCCTCCTCCCCTAATTTTATAAAACACATAAGACATTACAAGCTCCCTGCATACTACTGCAGCACTGTCAAATCAAACAATTAATTGACATGCTCAATACGATTATCGCCCTGGCAGTAAGAAGTTTACATCCTAGGATATGCTGAAACTCAATTAAAAATCAATTGTTTTTCTTTAAACATGAATTTTGGTGTTGAGTAACATTGAGAGGGCTTTATGTTGCCTTATAATCTTTCCTAGAATTCCAGGTGAATGGTGTATTGACCATAAGAAAGCTAAGGGACAAAATGGGATTAAAGTGCAATGTATTTGCGTGTCATACCTCTATCGTTCGTGTTGATTCATGGATTCGGAAGTAGAACAGAAAGTTGGTCTTCAAGCGAAACAATCTTTCTCTGTAACCTGTAGGTGTAAGATGCAAACATAGAAAATACATTAGAGACCTCAAAAATATGACAGCCTAGCTTATACACAGAATGTATATTACCAACAATAATCTTACTCTCCAAATATTGAAAAAAATGTTGTAACCATATGACTACTTTGTAGCCACATAACTATAGATAACAGAGCTGCCAACCTTAATCAAAACATTTCAGTATTCTAAAGGCTAAAAACCAGTATTCTGATGGAAAAAATCATTATATTCAAATAAAGACAATAGAACAACCCTTGAACTAGAACATGTGAAATCAGTATTTTGTGCAACACCTTCAGTATTCTTAATCTTCTCATACTGAAAATCAGTACTACTGGGCAACTCTGTGACAACAAATAATTTTTTAAAAATGCATTGAAATTGTTAATATTATTTGTCAAACTAGATTAAATCTAACATCAATGAGTCCTGGGTCCTAGCCGAGCCCTAGGGGCCAGGACTGACGCCACAGACTAATAAACAAACAAAGCTTTCAAAACAAATGACAGACAGGAAAAAACGATTCAGATGGAGAGCTCTAACAAGCTGTTAAAGGCACTGGCCCCTCTCCTTCCCAAGGCTACAGAAAAAGAAAAAAAAAACATCAGCTTGTAACTTGTACTTTGGACTTGTCATTCTTGGAATTTGTGTTAATCTCTATCCAAATAATAAATTGTATAATATTGATAAATGTTAATTCATTCAGTCACTCGTGGTGCAACAACAATGCTGCTGTTTGTCTTGACTCTGTTGTCATGCTTACAAATTAAAACCAACATGAACAAAATTAGACTTATCTTGACTTGAGTAAAAAAAACAAAAAAGAAAACAAGAGGGGGTGGGGAGGACTTCTATGAGTCTACACTTGTCTGACTTGTCAGAATACCAGTTTTTGTCATTCACCTGCAGTAGTGGCTCTCTTTTACACCCATAATATTCACTAGGTGGATCGTGGTTGATTCAGTCAGAGCAACATACAACGGCAATGGCAATGAAATGGAACTTGGAAGCTTATTGTAAGGTGTGAAAGTATACAAGTTCTAAGTTGCAGCTCAAATCAGTTGAAGGGAAAATAAGTGAAACTAGAAGACGCAAATAAACTGAACTGAACGCGAAGAAGTCTGGTAGTGCACTGTTTTATTTTCTGGGCTTCTTTGCCTCAGTAAAACTCAGACTGAATACATATCTATTTAAATTAGAAACTATAACCAATCAGACTAACGATAATGGAAGCGTCAAACTAAAATGTAAGAACCCAATTCATAAGATAAACCAATAAGCAATGAGATGAAGATGATAAAGGATTTCTGGGTGATTATGTAAAAATGAGAATAGAGACTAAGGAGTCAGGTGAGGGATGGAATGAGTGGAACGCTTGAATAGTGAAGGAATGAAGATGACAAGAGAATAAAGGGAAAGGCATTTGAAGTAGAATGAATGAATGACAACTGAATATCATTAAACTCATAACCTGAGTTCAGACTGCAAGGGCAGTGCTGAAAAGAAATGCAAATGAACTCAAGTCTTGACGGAACAGAAATGTTAAGCAGCTGGCAAAGAGAACATAATAGAGGAAATAAACAAAGTAAGAGAATGACAAAATAACCATGCTACATAAACTTTCTTCTTCCGAAAAATTGTCCTCAATTTTCAAAAATTAAAGAACAAAAATGAATATCAGTTTCTGCAGAACCAGATTTGGGTAATATAAACACATAACATGATTTACAAAAGAATATTTGAACACAAGTCACATGACGGTGACATAATTCAATATTTACAACATTAAATGTGATTATGACCAGGAGAGAATAAAACGATCAATTAGGGGAAGAACTAATAAAATGTATAATGAAATGCATTTTTTTTTCTTCAATTTATCAATTTAGGATTTTATTGTTTTTTCATTGCTATAATTTCAAGCACCTTTTGCTGACTGGGCAACTATGATATCTAGTGAATTCTAACAAAATGGCATAACGAAAACTCATATGAGAGCACTACAAGACAAATTAACTAAAGCAATTACGATAGCTCAACTGAAATAAAGAGTAACATTATAAAAAGACCTTGGCCTGGGGGTGAAATACTATTGACCTTTAATGAATTCGAGCATTGAGGTTGACCAAATAACAGAATTCACAAACACTGAAAAAAATGACAATTTATGTAAGTCGTATTTTCTGCAATTCAATAACGAAATACACGTATGTCTGTGAAACATGCTTTTAAGATCAAGCTTCCATTTTACTTTAAAGATGTTAATATCAATAGTTAGTGGTATCAAAAGTCAAAGAATTTTGACTGAATATTGGAAAAATGCATCTTTTTGGAGACGAAATATATATAATACTTGCAAGGCCATAAACTCCAAAATCACATATCATAAACATTTCTACACCAAAATAATTTCCCTAGCAAGAAAGAATATGTACTAAGGAGATTTCAGAATAAACTAATTTACCATTGTTCTGATAGCAGCTTCCTAATACAATGTATAAAATATCAACTAGTGTAGGCTACATAGCTGTGGTATAAACAATTGTCATCATTAAAGTATTAATGACATAAATGGGAATATTACAGGTTTGAGATTGCATGGAGTATATTTATCATTCAAACTTTTTTTCATTATTACCAGTAAATGCATCCATATGACTTCTTTAAAAGAGCTGTAATGGGGGCAGTAATAGTAGGTGAAGGCCATTTTGATTATAAAACCTAATATCTTTTTGATTTGATTTTTTTTTCCCCACAACCTCATGGGTTGGTGCATGAGAAAATTGGTATGAGAAAATTGAATATTTGAATTTGATTGTTTTAAAAGTATGTACTGTTATTGTTGTTTTTAATACAGCCCTTACAAAAAGTTTCAAGGAAGCATTTTGAGAAACATTTAAAACACAAGTTTCATATAAGATACATTTGCTTTCATGGTAAAATAAACATATGCAAAAACAGTTCTTAAGCAATATATTTTCTTGAATAATTGCACATAATACATTAAGAAATCATGCCCAGAATCAATAAGACTTGAAGAGTTTATGAATGACGTAAAAGAGCACTGAGTTCAAAGAGTTTCTCATTTCAAGACTGAGTGTTCAAATTGGGAAATGTTCATGAGCTCTAGGAATGTTGGTAAGTATAACCTGGAAGATAAGTCTCTGAGTCTATCAGGTGGGTTGGTATACTCTCTCCATCTATCAGGTGAGTTGATGGTATAGTTCTCAGGATACAGTTCTCTTGGAGGTGAGTAATCTCTGTATCTTGGTGGCAAATGGTAGTGGTGATGGTCCCTTATATGAGGTGATCGCGAATGGTGGTTGTCTCTTGGCGGTGAGGATGTTTCATGTATACTTTCACACCTTACAACTGGTGGCAGCGTCGGTTCGACATCTTCACGCAATTTTTTTCAACTTTCCTCAGTTCCACATTTCTGTTTTGCCTGCGAGCTCATCCCTTATCTGCTTTGGGAATAAACTTTTACGTACCTCGTCTGTCTTTTTGGTCTTCCCGGTGCTATGCAAACAGACAATCGTATTTCTGCTCAACTTACCTGGTGAGAGACGACTCCTGTTTAGTGTCCGAGTACATAAACCTACAGTACCTGGTCGAAGTGAAACCGCGATCATCTTCTGAACTGTAACCTGAATAACTATTTGTCAGCTACTGCCTCTCTCTTCAGCTTGAAGACTCTCTTCACACCTTTTAGAGACTCTTCCCTCCTTTCCACCTGAACATTTATTTTGCCACCATAAACAATTTGCTGCGATTTCACTATGTCACGCAACTCTTCATTGGACAATCATGCCTTGCTATTGCGTATAGATAGTTTGGAACAAGCCCTTCATCATCTTCAAGGCAATGTTTCCCAACTTCAGACATTGTTATCCACATCTGCCCAATCGCATCCAATTAATGTTGCTGCTACGATGTGCAACAAGACAACACAGACGGAACCTTCTCGTGTGTCTGCACCAATGGACATTGAAAATCTCAACCACCAAGTCAGTGAATGCCAGAATGAGGACAAAAATATTTTCATGCTGAAATACTTCCTGGAACATGACATCAAACCGAAAGCCAAGGAGATTACTGATTTTGAGCCCCAATTGCGTCGACTCCTCTGGCAATACCCACGTTTCTTCATGAAGGACGGCAAACTCTTCCGCAAACGAATGGCCTCCGATCGCATGACTGAACACCACTAACTCGTCGTCCCAGCAAGCATGGTTCCTGATGTCCTGAACACTTTCCATTCACTTGATAATCATACGACATTAGAATGCTCAATTTCCACCACCTCTGAGCACTTCTTCTGGCCTAGCATGATGCGAGACGCTACTCAGTTTGCCAGAACATGCAGTGCTTGTCAACTCGCACAAAGCCACGAATCATCCGCCAAACCGAACCAGATGCCAGCATCAGCCATCCACACCGCAGTCTGCGCCATAACCGAACTAACGAAAGATTTCATCAGACGCACAGATCCACCTAGAAGTGTGAGACGGAAACGACATCGTAAGAATCAGCACAACAACAACTTTCGCAAACCACCAGCAGATCTCCCACCACCACGTTCACCTCCGAGAGATCACCATCCGCAATCACCAGAGAACCCCTGGAAAGATTTCGCTCGCATCCGCTCTTATTTCACCCATCCAGACCATGAAACATCCCACCGCTGCCACCAGTTGTAAGGTGTGAAAGTATACAAGTTCTAAGTTGCAGCTCAAATCAGTTGAAGGGAAAATAAGTGAAACTAGAAGACGCAAATAAACTGAACTGAACACGAAGAAGTCTGGTAGTGCACTGTTTTATTTTCTGGGCTTCTTTGCCTCAGTAAAACTCAGACTGAATACATATCTATTTAAATTAGAAACTATAACCAATCAGACTAACGATAATGGAAGCGTCAAACTAAAATGTAAGAACCCAATTCATAAGATAAACCAATAAGCAATGAGATGAAGATGATAAAGGATTTCTGGGTGATTATGTAAAAATGAGAATAGAGACTAAGGAGTCAGGTGAGGGATGGAATGAGTGGAACGCTTGAATAGTGAAGGAATGAAGATGACAAGAGAATAAAGGGAAAGGCATTTGAAGTAGAATGAATGAATGACAACTGAATATCATTAAACTCATGACCTGAGTTCAGACTGCAAGGGCAGTGCTGAAAAGAAATGCAAATGAACTCAAGTCTTGACGGAACAGAAATGTTAAGCAGCTGGCAAAGAGAACATAATAGAGGAAATAAACAAAGTAAGAGAATGACAAAATAACCATGCTACAAAATGCTACAAAATAACCATGCCAGCTCTAACAAGCTGTTAAAGGCACTGGCCCCTCTCCTTCCCAAGGCTACAGAAAAAAAAAAAAAAAAAACATCAGCTTGTAACTTGTACTTTGGACTTGTCATTCTTAGAATTTGTGTTAATCTCTATCCAAATAATAAATTGTATAATATTGATAAATGTTAATTCATTCAGTCACTCGTGGTGCAACAACAATGCTGCTGTTTGTCTTGACTCTGTTGTCATGCTTACAAATTAAAACCAACATGAACAAAATTAGACTTATCTTGACTTGAGTAAAAAAACAAAAAAGAAAACAAGAGGGGGTGGGGAGGACTTCTATGAGTCTACACTTGTCTGACTTGTCAGAATACCAGTTTTTGTCATTCACCTGCAGTAGTGGCTCTCTTTTACACCCATAATATTCACTAGGTGGATCGTGGTTGATTCAGTCAGAGCAACATACAACGGCAATGGCAATGAAATGGAACTTGGAAGCTTATCATACAATCGACTAACACTATTGTGAATACGTGGGGCGTACGTAAACATTAACCTACTTTCTCGCCTTCTCCTTTGCTGCCGATACCATATTCTGCCTTCAAAGGTTGGAGGTGAACAAGCCAGTGTCATCAATTCTTGATCGCTGTAACGCATATTGATGAGACTGTTTTAAATATGTACTCATCTAAAATAGTTATACCCGGATCTTCTCCATCGTCAACACCATACGATCGCAGGTCAGTGTGCAATATCGGTACACGGAGCTCGTTAGCTATCGTTGTCCTGATGTGGGAGGGAGGATCTAGGAAACTTTTCCTAGCTCACAATATTGTTCATATTGTATCACTATTCGCTTTAGTTTTTGTTATCGTTCCAAAAACAACAGCTAGTTTTGTGGATATCAAAATGTGGGATGTTTTTCTGTATGTGTATTGTGTGTTGTATAGGGGGTGGAGAGGGTTGGGAGGGGGGTGGGCTGAGCTATATAGAGGCCATTTTTATTTCTCGCTTCTTTTTTCATTCATGTAGTTTTGTACACTTCATAAATCGGTTATTTTGTAACAGGAGTAGTTTGTAGCATTCGTTCACTTATTAGTCTTTTCGAATAATTGCATCTATACACAACAAAAAAGTAAGTCCCCCTCCCCCCCCCCCCCCCCAGCAAAATGAGAGGTCATGTTAACTACATCTTTGTCAAAATATCCAGTTTTATTTTTTCACCAAAATAAAGGGTTTTTAAAAGTTTCAAACTCAAGAGGGATGAGTATATTTTGTCAAACGGTGCTCACTCAACCAGAACGATGGGTTGAGTGTCGGGATAGGAGTTAGTGCATCGAGAGATGGATGATAAAAATTGAAAGGACATAAATTATGCACCAGAAATGGAATTAATCAAAAATTCATATGACAGCCTTCCAAAATTACCCTTGTGACTTTTGAAAAGTGACATTTCTGCCTTTGTGCATGACTAATTGGATCAATGCGATTTTCACACATAAGTAAGTTAATAAGTTAAGGAACAATCCTGTCAAATTGTTTAGCCCAAAACCCCTTTGATAAAAAGTTATGCTATTTTGCTTGGGGGGACTTATTTTGTGTGTGTGTGTGTGTGTGTGTGTGTGTGTGTGTGTGTGTGTGTGTGTGTGTGTGTGTGTGTGTGTGTGTGTGTGTGTGTGTGTGTGTGTGTGTGTGTGTGTGTGTGTGTGTGTGTGTGTGTGTGTGTGTGTGTGTGTGTGTGTTTATTATATTGACAACGACTCTTGCATTTGTTAGCCTACAGAATGCACGAGTGAGACAGATGAATATGGAAAAAGCGAAAAAGAGATGGTATGAGAGAGATCGAAAAAATGAGAGACATAGAGTGAGAGACAGAGATACAGAGACAGAAACCGGCAGACAGATAGAGAGATAGAAGCGAAAGAGAACAAGAAAGAGAAAGAGAAAGAGAGACAACGAGATAGTGGATGAAGACGGGGAAAGGAATGAACAAGAATTATTGGCAGGGGCTGGAGGGGGTCAGGCTGGGGGGCCAGGGGGTGGGGGCTGTACGGGGAGAGAGGGGTAGAGGTGACGAGTTGTTGTTCTCAAGGGTGGCACTCGGGAGCATTGTGTTTCCTATAAACTGCTTCGCTTACATTGTTTGAAATCGGAAAGACTAGCTCTGATTATGGTTGTATATTGTCTATAATTATTGAGATTACTGGCAAGTCAAGGTGCTAGTATGTTCAAGATGCATGTGTTTAGAAAGTGTCTCCACTAGGTCTGTTGCTGTAGACTATAATGTGTGATACTGCATGACTCCATATCCTGGTTCCACCTCTCTAATCAGATCGAGGACCCATAGAGCGAGCTTGAGTAGGCGTAGAAAGCAGTCCTCCATGTCAATTTTTCCGTCTCAGAAGGAGTAATTCTACGCTATGAATAATACGATTTGCCCCGTGAACGCCTGGAGTTCTGAGTATATAGGGCTGACTACAATGTTTAATTTACAGGTGTTTCGTCAAATTTGCTCGAGGCTCTTTGCCGAAATAGAGTCGAGATCCTGCACCTCGGCCTGAACAAATATCGTGGACTGTTTTCCCGCCAGATTAAGTCAACATTGTAGCCATGCATCCTCATGGAAAGCGCTGTCTCCAAGCTTGCTCCTGTTAGATCCAACTAGTGGCGCTTGTTCCATTAGTACTGGAGAGCGTAGTGTAGACAGAGACAGTCATCGCATTGTGTGCCTGCGTGCGTGCTTGGTGTATGTTTGTATGTGTGTGTATATGTGTGTACGTGTGTGTGTGTGGGGGGGGGGTGTGTGTGTTTGTGTGTGTGTGTGTGTGTGTGTGTGTGTGTGTGTGTGTGTGTGTGTGTGTGCGTGTACGTGTGTCTGGTTGGTGTATGTGTGTGTATGTATATGTATACACGTGTACTGAAGAACAGGGGCGTAGACACGGGGGGGGGGCCTAGGAGGGCATGTGCCCCCCCCCCCCCCCACATGATTCCCATAGACCAGCATTTCATCAGGCACACAATATTTTGGTGCCCCCCTACAAAAATTTCAAGACCCCCCCCCCCCCCCCCACGCAGAAAAAAAAAAAGCCAAGCTACGTCGCTGCTGACGAACTACTAGTGAGTAATATTTGATCATTATAAATGGATTTATCAGAATGATTGAAAGATATCATAGCTAGCGTCAGATCTCTTTAAAACGAAATATTTTATAACGAATTATGGTTTAAAAGCAACCAGATGAACAGATTATTTTATTTCCTGTTCTGCATTTTATACACACACATAATCGATATTTCACACATAACTATATTCTAGAAGGCTTAGGCCTGTTACATGCACCGACACTCATTTTGGGTAAGCGGATTTAGGGGGCATAATCAATGTTCATTAACATATTAAGTCTGATTTAATCCTCGTAACCATATAATTATGTGTTTTATGACAATCCCTATGCCTTTATATTCATACAAAATATTAAGGAAGATAGAGCGCATCTGCGCGTACAAATTTATGTTACTGCGCCCTATCTCCAGACAATGTAGTACAGAATCAGACGTGAACAGGTGAAGGGTTAGCCACTTCAACTGCACGCAACATGAAGAAACTAACTAAAAGTTTCTAGCTTAGCATGCTTACAAAGCATAAAGAGGGAAGCTATCTGCTTCTTTCATAATACTAATTGTCACATCTAATGTCCTCTTCTAGTAATGCATGTATGTCTAAAGCGCCATGGCAAACAAAACGAATTTGTCACGATTCTGCAGTCGCAAGGCCCTGCGACTTGGACTCTGACGTCACCCTCGTGCACACATCCAATGACGGGGGCCATGCATATTCAGCCAGTGGTACAACGTACGACTGATCGGATCGTGTCGCGTGCGCTGGCCTTAAAAGCTATTATGCCTCTATTGCAGTAGCAGGCACGTTTGACTATTATTTTGACAGATTGCAGAGTTAAACCAGACGCGACAATCGATTCTTTTAAAACGATGAGGCACACAAAGAACACGTCTTAATAATCTCGAGTAGGCCTAGATGTGTTTGTGAACTTTTGAGAGGCTTAATACATTTGCAGATGTCAGAACTCTGCTAAATGTCATAATCTGATTAGCTGACATATCACGTGATCAGATAAATATTCTCACATTAATGTAATTAGATTATGTGAATCGGCTCACATTGGGTGTGTCTTTGTGCAAGACTGTAAATAAATCTGTGATTGTGTAGGTGAGTACGCATTAAGAGAAATCGACTATAAATTTGGCCATACAAACCTATCTCAGTGTATGTAACAAAGATATATAAAAAAAAAAAAAAAAGCCTAAATGCTATATGTAGCGTGACGTCGGGTTTCGACCCAGGGGCCATGTATCAAAGGCGACACGATCCGATCAGTCATACGACTCTGCGACTGGCCGAACAAATTGCAGGACCCGGCTCATTGGATTTGTACAAGCACGTGACGTCACATTTCCAGTCGTAGGCTTTTGTGTGACTGCAATACTCGTGACAGAATCGCGTCGTTTTCGGTGGCCTCAATACACATGACCGGGCTTAGAGTAACCTCATGTATGTCATGAGTGAAACGTTATCAATCTTTAATTGGCATTGATATTGATATTTGTATTGGTTTCAGTACTGCAATATGGAAGTTTATTGATATTGTTACTGGTATTGATATTGGTTTAGGCAGTGCACTATGGTAAGTATATCAACATCACCACTGTTATTTGGATTGCTTTTCAGCACAGCGATATACTGTAGTAGATATATCGATTTAACACTGGTACTGCAATTGGTTTTAGCACTGCAATATATTGACATTTCCACATTGGTATTTCTATGATAGGCATGATACATATTGCAATTGATTCAGATTCGTGTATTCAGGACGATACCTTGACTTACGATACTCGGAGAGGCATATTCACAGGATTTGATCGATATGAACGCTAACGTCTCGATCGATCACAACACTTCCAGTGGTTCTACTTCAGTTCTCTGACGTCATGGATGATGTATGGTTGTGTGTTTCCTGTAATTGCGGCAAATCTATCGACAGCATAATGTAGGTCAGCTCCCCTCTCTACCCCCCCCCCCCCCCCACTTCTCTCTCTCCATTTCTCTCTCCCTGTATATTTTTTTCTCTCTCTCTCTTTCATTATCTCTCTCTCCTCTATTTCTCATATTTGTGTATCTGTGCTATGTATGTGTACATGTGGGTCTTTATATCTCTACCTCATATTCCTCGTCTCTATCACACACACACACGTATATACAAGCATACTAAGGCTCACAGTTACTGTACTGCGGGGAACCATGTCACTCTCTCTCTCTCTTTTGTTAAACTACTCCCAAAACGTCTGTACACCCACAACGTTGGCAAAATATAAAGGCTATGTATACACACATCCATCATGCTTATCGTTGTGCTTATACAAAATGTTTTTTATCCCTACCCTACACAATCCTACCCAACAGCTCGCCTCCATCCCCCCCCCCCCCCCCCCCCAAGCAATAAGGACTGCTACTGGCACTCCCTTCATCCTAATTATTGCGATGTCCTTCCACCTCACCCCACCCGGCCTTCCTTGCACCCCCCCCCCCCCCTTCCACACACACCCATCACACCCCCCCCCCCCCCCTCTCCTCCTGAACAGTAAATCTTTCCACCTGACTATATTCTCCTTATACGCAGTGTCAAGGATCCCTCGTATCACACCATATGGCACATAAATATTCATTGCAATTTATACATGTCATACGGAATATGGATGCTCCGAAAAACTTGGTCTGTGAATATGATATACCTTTTTGGCTCTTACATACTCCACGGGGATCCCATATGCGATTGGTGATGAAGACACACATATAGAAAGTTCAAAATACATTAAGTGAATAACATAAGTGCTGAATAACATAAGCGTGTCGTTCTGCGTGTGTGATTTTACATTACCATAAATATGAAAACGAACAACTTACTGTCATGACCGAGTTTTGAAAAATCTTGCAACTGATGATATTATATTACATATTACGTTAAGGATTGACAGATAGAAGGCAAAATTAGAGTAACCACAATTTTCATTTTCAGTTCATAACACGTAATCATGGTTATTGTATTACTAGTATTTCATAAATCCATATCATGTCAACTTAAAAAAAAACATTATAAACAGACATAAACAGACAACTGAGACGTAGAAAAGTGAGGATATGTTATTGTACATGTCAAAATACACACAGATGTGAGTATGATAATGCAGGAATCAGTGATGGATCGAGGCCGGGGCACAATCTTTTTTTAAATCACGCACTGAATATTCATGTTAACTCTTTGTTTACCACGTCTGACTTTATTCACAAGTTATACACACAATTCGCATAGAGCAGCAGTTTATCTGGCACACAAAGGGTGAATACAACCAAATCCAAGAAAATTGTAGCCTGCGCCCCCTCTATTTATAAATCCTGCATCCTGATATTGCCCCTCTGCAAACGCATCTGAAACAAGCACGATGAAAAAATATATAGGGAGGCTCGCGCTGAACGCCTCAAATTGAATTGATATTATTTATCAAATCGTTTCTCCGCTTTGCGTTTCGATATCAACAGAATATCTATCCCATCGTCTTATTGAGCCGACGACGTATTGACATGATTGGGCCCAATTGAAACTGCTGACTAAAATAGAACTCCAAATTCACAAGCATCATGTTAGGCCTCTCATGCAATTGGGTAGCGCATATCGCAGTACCATGTCCAGTATATAGATGTGTACTGTACGTAAACAGCAAGACACATCTTGTATGCTTCAAGTCCATGCATTTATGAACGTAATGAATGCACGATATACTGCGTTTATTCAAACGATTAAATGTGTTATTTTTTGGCAGAGAGACAGAAAAAGACCCATAATCTTTGCTTTAAGAACTCCATTATGGATAGTACATGTAAGCCTACCAATAAAAAAAAAACTACTACATCTGTATAATATATATATATATATATATATAAATATATATATATATATATATATATATATATATATATATATATATATATATATATATATATATATATATATATATATATTATACCACATACCATACGTCTTGAAAAACATAATAAGCATTACCATGATTACAGTCCATTGTCGTTTTCCGTAATCATATTGCCGCAAGCATGATCCAACATGTTGCTCAATCAGTACTGTTGTTAGTATAATATCCACAATAGCGAGGATTGAAGTTTAGCAATAGCTCAAACACAACCATAATCAGTGATGATAATGTGTTGAAGGATTTAACAAGAGGAGACATACCAATAATTGTTACAACTTTTTACTCAAATGTACATCATATCTCACCATGAGCACATTTTCAACGCAACGTATACTGCAATATTTATTAACTGCCTGTGACATAAATTTTATAAGAGGGCATTCTTAATCTGCACATTAATATTTCAAAAGACGAATGTATAAGCCATCCGACACACTCCTCCTATACGTGGACTTAACTGGACCTGTCCACGCTGTTGTCATGGTCATGGCTAGCCATTGGCGATCACCCCCAGTGGTCATGGAGGTTGTCATGGTATGAGGATGTATGAAGGGTGGTATGATCGGAAGGAGGTGAGCACGAGAACGGGGATGAGAGAGGGAAAGAAGAGAAAAGGAGAGACAGAGACAGATAGGGAAAGAGAGAGGAAGAGAGAGAGAGATAGAGAGGGGGATGGAGAGGGGGGAAGACAGACAGAGAGACAGACAGAGAGAGAGAAACAGAGACAGAGTTAGAGACAGAGACATAGACAGACAGAGACAGAGAGACAGCGATAGAGACAGAGACAGACTGAGAGAGAGAAAAAAAGAGAGAGAGAAGCAGAGAGAGAGAGAGGGGGGGGGGGGGAGAAAGGAAGATACGTAGACTGGGAGGGTGTGTTAGGGGAAGAGACTGAAAGGGAAATAGGGCTGGGGTGGGGTGGGGGTAAACTGGACTAGGAGGGAGAGCGAGGGGAAGGCGAGAAAAGGGAAACAGAGGATAGAAATGAGAGGAACAGAGAGAAAGCGAGAGAGTGTAAGACAGGGCGGAAAAGAGAGAGCGACCGAGAGAGTAAGACGGAGTGGACGAGAGAGAGAGAGAGAGAGACAGACAGACAGACAGACAGACAGACAGACAGCCAGACAGACAGAAACAGAGAGAAAGAGAGAGAGAAAGGGAGGAAGAGGGAGATGGAGTATGGTCATGATGGTAGTAGGGTGGGATGGAAAGGGGAAGAATAGTGAAAGCACGTTCATGATGTTTTCTCCGTCCCCAAGTTTAATAGGAGGGAAGGTATAAACGACAGTAACGCTCAATGCTCCTTCTAATATTGTAATGGTTGCATTTGTACCTTTTATTTGGTTTACCCAACAAACTGTTCACACCAAAGCTCTCCATTCTTTGCCAGAATAGACAATCATGATTGCTTTAGTTAATAGCTGACTGATTGCCCCATCAGTTCAACAAGATCACGTGATACATGCTCGTCAAAACCCCATCGGCCCATGTGTACATGGAGTATTAGCATGATATAGCGATCACAGTCCAGCTCAATCAATGTGTGTCCCGCTGTACCACCAGCATTGACCGATACGCGCGGGAGAATGCCGATCGATTGCTCATACATAATTGTATAAGGGATCATTTCCACGTCAATATCGATTGACCTTTTAATCAATCTCGGCGACGTTTCGCGCGCGACAGAGCCGTGACGTCAGAGCAGAGCCCGGCATATGCCTCAGTCGTTTGCACAGTAGGATCTCGTTACGATCAACTCATTTAGAGTATTGACAGTTGTCATTGTGGTTGCTCGGGTTGCAAATAAACAATGGAATATGGTTACTATATACATAATATATGAAAACGATATGAATGCGCAACCGGTCAATTTTCTCGTTTGTAACGAAAGTGTTAATAAGCATACTTTTCACACTGGTTGCATCCATCCACCACTCCTCGCCTTTATCTCTCTCTCTCTCTCTTTCTCTCTCTCTTTCTCTCTCTCTCTCTCTCTCTCTCTGTCTCTGTCTCTGTCTCTATGTCTGTCTGTATGTCGCTCTGTCTGTCTGTCTGTCTGTGCCTCCCATTACATTACAAGAAGACTATACAGGGCCCGTCTCCATCTTGAACACGCCCCCCCCCCCCCCCCCTCCCCAGCTAATACTGTACTATTGAATTTTAGTTCAAATGTATTGCCACTGAATCGAACACTTTCTTACAATACAAAATACAATACAAAAACAAAACACAGTATGAGCATCAGTAATAGAGCAATAGCCCCTCCCCCCCCCCCCCCCCCCCCCTCTTCATCGAACACCACTGGTCACTACCATCTCCCGTGTCATTCATCATCGGGGTGTTAGATTAACGAGAAGGAGTGTGCCCTTTTATCGTCTCGGATCACTCTTCCTGGCGACCGAGGCGAGCCGGTCGAGAGAGCGGGCCGCCTCTTGATGCCATATAACCCTGCTTCCGAGCAGAACAAAGCCCAGGTTTAAGGCGTTAAGACGCTCTCTTCTAATTCAAACTTTAAAGGGATAGTTCATCCTGTAACTAAGTTGGTTTCAACAAAAACAAAAGCATGAAAAAAATAATATATCAGTGAAAGTGTGATGGAAATCCGTCAAATGATAAGGAAGTTAGGATCTGTTAGAGTGTTAATTTTGTGACGTCACGTTCGAGCTGCTCTTCCATGTTGTGTAAAATTTTCTCCAAAACATATGCATACATTGACCTGTTTATTTGATACATCAATTTGAATACGTTTTTACACATATACCTGTATGAAAACAATTAATTCCGTTGTCAAAAACAGAAAAAGTACAATTCATGGGAATATTTTGTAAACAACATAATTGAGAGAGCACCTCGCACGTGACGTCACCAAATATACATTTCAAAGGATCATACCTTTCTTATCCTTTGACGGATTTTGGTCAAACTGTCACTATACATGTTTCCTTTATCTTTCTGCTTTTATTGAAATCAACTTAATTTTAGGGTGTATTATCTCTTTAAAAGAGTGTAGTATTCACAAGACTTGTCACTCTTTCATTCTCAGGGTGGCTTTATATCAGAAGGTTTAAAAGGGGATGGAATGAGCTATGTTCGCAATGTATTAACAACTGTCCCTTAACTGCGAAGCAAGACGTTATTACAATCACCTGTATTTCTTAAGTCAGTTTCAATGGATGGAACGCACTCTTATGAGCTTTTGCTTCTCGGACAAACCTCGGACAAGTTTAGGGGTAGCCATGAGTAACGGACTTTTTGAACGACGTGTATACATTGTACATTAATATCACATTATTGCATGATAGTATGTATGATATAACACCAGTTTGATTTATGTGAAACCTGTCATTATTTGTCATTTTACGTAAACCCATTGGTTTGATTTGGAATGTTTATGTTTAATTTCACTGTTGTAGTACCGTGTATGTTTGATGTTGTCAATTAATTTGTAAAAATGAGTTTGTTTGTATGTTCAATGTTATATATTTTTTATAATTTTTCATCATGTGAACAAAATGAATTTCCATATTTGTATCTTTTAAATGGACCAGATAAAAAATAAAAACAATTTACAATAATAAGAATGAAGTCTGCTTGAGCCAAACCCGTTTATTGCCGTCTGTAGTTTGGATTGAAAAAAATGCCCATTAGCCTGGAAGTCAGGCTAAGAGGAACCACGACGATGAAGCAATTCTATCAATGATCAACCGATTCGCTCTCATCCCGGGAACTAAGGCTGACGGATTCGACATGCAATGTTTTCCTAAACAAACTGTCAAACCGTGCTAACATGCATGCACGCCCTACCATGAGCTGTCTAGGGTGTAAATCATTGATTCCCAATGCGCTATGCGTATATATGTGTCCACAGGTAATACTAAGGATGTTTCAGCACATGGAGCGCCAGCAGCCATTCAATTAACGCAGATTCATTGTACTCTGCTTCTAGTCACAAAACGCTTTACAAAGATTTTCTCTTTGATCTTCCATGTTCAAATCCCCCGATTCTCTGGATCATTTTTGCCTGGATTTGACGTATAAACAAAATTGGATGCGCAGAAGAATTTGGGGAAATATCTTCACCCCATATACTTGTGCAGTTGTGACATGTAATACCTACGATGCATCTATAAAGATTCAATCTAGCAATATTGTTACAATATGGTAAAAAAAAAAAAAAAAAAAGGCTCTAAACATGATATCAAGTTGCAGTACAAAAGTCTCAATTTCACAATGTTTCGCATCATATTCCAAAAAAAAAAATGCATCAAACGTTACTTTCAGATATTTTTCTTTCGGACAAGTTACATTAAAAACGTGCCCAGCTGCACACAAGCTAGTATTTCCATCTGAAAAAGTATCAAAGTTTGTATTCGCTTGTCCTTATTAACAACATAACAAGCATTTAAAGACAAAATTAAAAGTTCAGCAGCGAAAGCTGAAATGTATGCATGTATCGGAATGTGTAAGACCTATTATACAATCCAGGTGAACGTGACGCAATCGCGTATGCATCATATTGTTGAGAGCAGCTGCTAGTCATGAATATAAAGTGGCGGCATCAGAAATTGTTCAAAGTGATGGATATCCATGTGCTTAAACATCTTTGGTAATACACACAAAACCCATATGTCCATTTAGCAGCAGCATTTTTTTCTTCTGACACTGAGATAGTGATTATTAATTCACCGACGAAGGTAACACTAATATACTATACCACGCAGCTGTTATTAATTCAGAAACCCGTGTCGTTAAAAATGGTTCACAGGCAACGTCCTCCGTTCATGTCATTTCGTCGAGTCATCCATGTCAAATTCTTTAGCAATTGCTTTAGAGAAAAGAGCTGAGTTTCAGTGAAATATTCTAAACATGAGAGGCATTGATTCGACATTTTCGGTTCCACTTCGGTTAACTAGTAAAATACTAGAAAATTGTATGTTCGTGCGTGTAATCATATTATTCTGCCATACACATTTTCGATGATAACTCAAAAGCTACAACTCAATCAAACTGGAATATACATATTTTATTTCTGTACATGCTTTGGAAATGGTGGAGTGTGTCTCTGTCCGTTGTATTGCTGCAACCGCAACTACGAACGAGCATGTCTTGGGCTAACAAGTACTCTCTGGCGTCTGGCTGTTGGAAATGTGTGATCTAAACTGAAAAAGATAGAGTCTAATATTCTAAGAGTGGTCACTTTATCCTTCTACCCTTTTTCAGTCCATCGGGGAAGATAAAGAAGAAGTCAAGAACGGTTACTAGTAGTTTACTGCAGCCATCCCATTATTGAATAGTTGGGTTAAAAAAAACCGCCCTAACTGCCTGGAGCGAGGAGGCTTGTACCAAGGATGTTTAAGCACATGGATATTCATTGCTTTGAACAAGGTTTGATGCCGCCACGTAATATTCATGACTAGCAGCTGCTCTCAACAATATGATGCATGCGCGATTGCGTCACGTTCACCTGGATTTTATAATAGGTCATACACATTCCTATACATGCATACATTTCAGCCTTCGCTGCTGAAATTTTGTTTCTTACGCAGGTAAAAAGGACGAGCGAATACGAAATTTGATACTTTTTGAGATGGAAATAGCTGGGCGCGGTTGGCCGCGTTTTTCATGTTACTTGTCCGAAAGGAAAATATCTGAAAGTAACGTTTCATGCAATTTTGTAAGCAGGTATGATGCGGAACATTGTGGAATTGAGACTTTTATACTGCAACTTGATTATCACGTTAAGAACCTTTTTGCCATATTGTAACACTATTCCTCGATTGAATCTTTACTGATGCATCGTAGGTATTACGTGTCACAACTGCGCAAGCATATGGGGTGAGGATATTTCCCAAAATTCTTCTGCGCATCCGATTTTGTTTGCGCGTCAAATGCAGGCAAAACTCATCCAGAGAATCGGCGGCATTGAACATCGAGATCAAAGAGAAAATCTTTGTGAAGGGTTCTTTTGTGACTAGAAGGGGAGTACAATGAATCTGCAGTAATTAAACGGCTGATGAATATCCATGTGCTTAAACATCCTTGCTTGTACGAAACCTGTTATGCTCACATGATGCACATTTAAGACATGATTGATACAAGTCGTTTATCCCTTTTGAAACCGCACCTCAGCTTCTGAATGATGTGAATTCCATCTTCGCGGCTTTACAGCTTTGATGACGTCATTAGTGACGATACCAAGAGGCGCCAAACGGTTCCCACCATATCAATCAGTTAAAGGATCGTTCACCCTGGTATTATTTTGGTTTCAGTAAAAGCAGAAACATGAAAGAAACAATTCAGTGAAGGTTGGATGAAAATCCGTCCAAAGGATATGAAAGCTATGATCTTTCAAAGTTTTGATTTTCTGATGTCACGTACGAGGTGCTCTCATATATGTTGTGCATATTTTTTCGAAAATGTGCATTTTTTTCCAAAAAGAGTATGCATCATGCGTTTGATACATCATCAGAAATACATTTTTATACACATACCTGTATGAAAAAAAATCATTCCGTTGTCAAAAACAGAAGAAGAGCAATTTATATAATTATATTGTACACAATATATGGGAGAGCACCTCGTACGTGACGTCACAAAATTGAAATTTAAAAATCTAACTTAACTCTTTTCCTTTGACTGATTTTCGTCAAACCTTCACAAATATGTTTCTTACATGTGTCTGCTTTTAGTGAAAGCAACATTTTAGGGTAAACTATCCCTTTAAGTATTGTGAAAGTTGTGTGGTGTAGTGGGTCGTTCCTCTGACTCAAGTCTCGATTAGGATGGTAAAGTTTGAACCCAGCAGCTGGCATTTTTTTTTTGGAAAAACATCTTCATCCACATAGCTGTTCCGTACCCAGGAGAGAAATATAAACCTGGTACGGTCCTTAGATCCAGTGACCGGAGAATGATGCAGGACCCTTATGAAAAGCACTGTTGCCACTGATGAGGCTATCTTGGGTAAATACGGCCATACTTATTAACATCTTTATTATTATGTGATGATACATGTAGTTAGGAGATACGCGATGAATCGTTTAACCATGGTAACCTAGCCTAAAAGACCCCTTCTTGAAAGCTGTTATTAAGTGGATACTTACTTGTATCGCATGATGTTCAATTATGTATTTAGTTAACTACTTCGAAAAGGGCATACGTCAACCGATGGCTGTTTTACAGAGCCACGCGCATCAAAATTTTAAAAGCCTTGAAACTTTTTCTACACATTATTATAATCTGCACAAATCATGCGTAAAGTCTTTCAGCGCCGTTGATGCATTTTGCACAAGTGACACACAAAACTCACATAGAGCTGCTGTTTATCTGGCATGGAAAGGGTTAAACACGTCTAAATATTTTCTCGAGAAGAGAGCATAATGTCATCTTCTTTTTAACAATAATTACGACGACTACAAGCATACTTCGAAGCTGATTCGACGAGGTGTAAAAGAGCAGCTGTTTTCTTGAAGGGGTCAAACTAATCTTATTCCTGTTTCTGTGCTCTACTTACCCTGCTGGTCAGTTTCGGTTCGGTCAGTGGGTTGTATATAGGTGTTGCTTGGTGTTGCTGTTTTGCATTTCTTGGCGGTTGATGTCGTCAGTAGGGATGATTGATGGGTTAGGTGGTGTCCGGGGTGCACGCGTCACTGCTCAGGCCAGGCCTATGCGCATCTATTCTGATACACAGATGAACATAAAAATTATCATTTTGATAATGATTACATCCCCAAATAGCTCAAAATATCGGAATATGGAGACATTAGTCAACTTTCTAAGTAATACAAATATCTTACATGTCCGAATTTTGAAAATATTGGTCATTCCCTTTACATGAAACTGCCTCAGGTTCGTTCGTATTGTTGCTCTTAACTTACTTGAAATTTGCCCAAAAAAATGATAAGAAACAAAGCTATTAGACTAGAAAAAAGAATGGCAATTAAAATATTTCTTTCCAAGTTAACACCAGCTAGTGTCGGCACGGGGAAATTGACACAAAGGCATTAAATAATGCTGTTGACATTGTTGACATTGATTGACATGCTGAAGTATCCACCCAGATGTGGAATAATATATCATACTCGAGAGTCCTCTCCACCACGGCAGCTCCCTGTTCTGTGTATCACCATGTGTTCTTAGGCACTTTCATACCTTCCCGATCATGAAAAAACTCACGTTATATCGTTCTCTACTTCGATCTGAAAAAAAAAAATTTTCCCGTGTGAAAGCAAAGTTCTATAGTAACATCCCCGATAAAAAAAAAATAATAATAAATACCCGTCAATCAGAGGTGTTTTTTCAAAGCTACGGGTATTTCGCAGGGTCGCGGGGATATTTTGTAGTGTGAAAGCAAATTATGAGAACTTCTATCACATCGAACAATAGTGCTCACAACTATACGAGAAATGCATGAAATAATTTTCGGGGACTTTCATGTCCTAAATCTGATCAGGTTGGTGTGAAAGGGCCTGGTGCGAAAGCGCATACCGCCTGCTCGTTTATCATTCAGACAACGCCGACATTTCTCGTAATTAATGTGGTAACGCTGCCTCTTTTGAATGATTAACAGAGGTTAGTTTTCATCGCTTTGGGAATACAGACATGTAGTTTGCATACATCAGTTTATTGTGTTTTGATCAGAACCATCCTCGCGCACAATAAGCCGTTTCCACCTAACACGCCTTGGTGCGTATAACGCGTTATTACACTCATTATTTGTTGCTCGTCGGATGAAACTCGTACACGCTTTCAGGTTTCCATTAGTTGAAGTATGCATGAAATTTGCATATGTATAATGAAAATGGTATATCGTTGGATTCTGTGAATGGCTGAATCCTGGGACCAGAGCCCCGTTGCATAAAACTTATACCATTGATGGTAACTTTGATACCAATGGTAACTTCTATGGAAATCTCAAATTTGAATAGCTGTCGAGCGATGTAGCCATGGTAGTTACAATCGATGACAGAGTTACCATTAATGGTAAGTTTGATGCAACAGGGTCCAGGTCATTGTGCAAGAAAGTGACGTCACATTTCCAGTCGATTGCCCTTACGACTCCAGGATTGTGGCAGCATCGTTTCGAGTGCGGTGGGCTACTATACGAATGACACGTTGTTTGATAGACATGCATATTGCCTACCATGTTATAAGCATGTCATATTACCATTACCGCGCTAATTATGTCAGTTTATTCAATTATTATCACCATGGTCACAGTTGTTATTGATCCCGTGTCATTAATGTGACTTCAATAAAGTGCTTCATTTGCACTTTCCACATAATTATGTGACTTAATTAGATTCATGTTTGTTTTTGACCCAAACAAAGACCGGTTGCAATGTTTCGATTGTCTTCTATCACACTCGTCGACCGAGGTTTTGCTTGCACGGTATTACTATTAATCAATATCATAATGTAAAACGTAGACTGCTTTCATAATACATAATATTATGGCTTCTGCAAGCCATGTTTAAGCACATATTAAGAAATATTTTGTTCCTATAGGATGGAGAAGAAAAGGGTTTGCATGAATCTAAATATGTTAGTAAGCCGCTTTAGTACATGAAGTTCCACAAGGGAAAATCGCCCCACAATACATCGCTCAACGACATCAGGGCTCCGTAGCATAAAGGTTTGAGATCAATCGCAAAATGGCAATGGCCAATCAACATCATTGTTGCATGCACTTTTTTTTTCAAAAGACTGCCCAGCAACCAATCAGAAGTTGTCTTTCAAATTTGCGATTGATCGCAAACTTTTATGTTACGGTGCCCAGGGTTTTAATTTGCAGTCATGTCCGATGGAGATTTTATTTGCACCATCCATGTAACTATGTGACTTAATTAAAGTTCAGTTTGTGTTCGCAACACTGAACCAAACAAAGACCGGTTACAAATTTTCGGTTGTCCTTTAGCAAATCCTCGTCGACTGAATATTTGCTTACACGGTATGGTATCAATCAATATCATAATGTAAAACGTAGACTGTTTTCTTAATACATTATAATATGGTTTCCGCAAGCCATGTTCAAAGGGTTACTAAATTAGAAAAATAAGTTCTCACTAATCTATGTAAAATTATCCACTAAAAACGAAGTCTCATTTTGACGAAAATTTGAAAAACGCACGCTTCCATTGACGTCAGAGAAGTCAAAATGCCACGAATGCCAACGGCGTGAATAACATATTTTATTCACGCCGTTCAAACAATACGTTGCTAATGGCAACCCCAAAGCTTGTCCGAGGCTTGTCCGAATAACAACAACTAATGGATTCAAAGTGCATTCAATCCATTGAATCTGAATGACAAGATACGTGTGAATGCAATAACACGCTACTTCGCAGTTAGGGGGAAAGTTGTGAAACATTACGAAAATGGTCTATTCCGTACGATCTATGGCATTTTGACTTCTCTGACGTCACTGGAGACGTGCGGGGTTTTTTTCAAACTTTCGTCAAAATAAGACGTTATGGCGGCAAACGAATATGAAATTCGTTTTTGATGGTTGATTTTACCTAGGTTAGTGGGAATTTATTTTTCTAATTTAGTAACCCTTTCAGCAAATGTTAATAGGATGGCGAAGAAAAGTGTTTGCATGAATCTAAATATGTTAGTAAACCGCTTTACTACATGAAGCTCCATAAGGGAAAATCGCCCCACAATGTATCGCTCAACAACATCAGGAGTTTGATTTGCAGTCATGTCTGCTTTCAGTCTCATACAGTACACCGGAAGCGGACATGACTACAAACAAATTCCCAATGTGGCTGCGCGGTGCATTTATGGGAGACTTTTTTGTATACATATAGGCTGTATGGAGAATTGGTCCGTTATACATGTACATATCTCCATCTTCCTCTCTCTCTCTCTCTCTCTCTGTCTCTCTCTCCGTCTCTCCCTCTCTCTTTCACTCTCCCTCTCTCTCGATCTCTCTCTCTCACTCTGTCTGTCTGTCTCTCTCTCTCTCTCTCTCTCTCTCTCTCTCTCTCTCTCTCTCCCTCTCTCTATCTGTACACGTATCAGTCAACAGACTGCCAGTTGTTGCGGGAAGAGTAGGGAAGAGAGAGAGAAAGTGGAACAAAATAGCTCACATGGGAACTCGGATTGATTGCTGTGGAGTTAGAGTAAAATAGAACATCTTAATTATTTAAAAGCTCGAAATGAAATACATTACGATACATGCAGGGGCTGACATGTAAACAGAACTAAATAAGTAAAATTAAAGAAAACTAAACTGTTGCAGAATATGAAATTAATAAGTCAATGAAATATGATACGAAATGATGAAGTAAAGAAAACATAATACATAGAACTGATACTTGTAAATAAAATCGAATGACACATAGTGAAACATTGAACAAAATGTGTAATAAAAAGGCGGTTTGATGGAGCTGAGTTCTCGTAGTTGTGAGCATTATTGTTGGATAAGACACAAGTTCTCGTAATTTACATTCACACCACAAATATCCACGTGACCTTGAGAAATGGGTCTGATATCATGACTCTAATAGATCTACGATGCAAAGCCTTTTTTTTAATCTTCATCTTATTTAGCACTGGCTCCAAGATTCCTCCACCACCGAGAGCTAGATATGCATCTCCCGCGCACTTGTGGCCGCCATGTCGGTCAAGATTCTAACACTTACACGCCACCGAGATCCATTTCACATTTTCTCGTAATAGCTCGCTGCATTATAATGCAGATCGAGTTACGATTGCCGAGGGACGCCTGGGATTAGTCTGGTGTCCAGACTCTTGGGCATTTCTAAATCAGACAATTCAATGAAGGGGTCTGCCTGAAGTAGACTAACCAATCTCGATATCTCCTCCAGCTCACCGGATTGAGAAAAGAGGATGATGATGCAGTGACTAGTCTTAGAATACTAGACTCGAGTTTTCAGTTTGGACCAGAAATGTCCAACGGCCTGGAAGCCAGACTACGCTGGGCAGTAATGAATAAGAACGCGATGCGCCAATAATATAGAAATGGATTGGGGTGGTTGGAAGGATGTGAGTGTGTGTGTGTGTGTGTGTGTGTGTGTGTGTGTGTGTGTGTGTGTGTTTGTGTGTGTTTGTGTGTGTATGTGTGTATATGCGTGTATGTGTATGTGTGCGTGTATGTGTATGTGTGTGTGTATGTGTGTGTGCGTGCGTGTGCGTGTGTGTGTATGTGTGTATTTGTCTGTATGTGTGTGTTTGTGTGTGTGTGTATGTATGTGTGCATGTGTCTATGTGTGTGTGTATGTGTGTATGTGTGTATGTGTGTATGTGTGCGTGCGTGTGCGTGTGTGTGTATGTGTGTATTTGTCTGTATGTGTGTGTTTGTGTGTGTGCGTGTTTGTGTGTGTGTATGTGTCTATATGTGTGTTTTGGGTGTGGGGAAGGGAAGGGAAGTGGAAAGGATTGTTGTAGCCTTCTGTTTATTTTCCTCTTGTTTTTTATTTTTGTTTTTAGGCTATATACAGAAAATTCTTTCATTTTGAAAACGAACCATTGATATGTAATAATTTTATGAAAATTATTAGTATTGTGATATATTATAACTACTAATAGTATTTGCTTTGAAAAAGAAGGAAAATAAAAAATTGTGTGTGGGGGGGGGGGGGGTGAGTCCTCTGAAGGAAGTGATATTTTAATTGCCAAAGGAGTATAACATGTATAAGGTAATAACTTATCCGACTTTGTGTTTATATATGTTATTTTAACAAGACTCTTATGTTCATATCTATGTTTATTTTCACAAGACTTAAGATACCCCCTCCCCCTGCACAGTATGTAATAGTCCAGATTTTTACTTTAAAAGGAAAGCCTTGACGCCCCATTAGATCTAAGTACAAGCAGTGATCACGCGATGTAAGCTGTGATTGATTGTAACCACGCTCCTCGCTCTCGCCTCACAACATCAGACTATGCTGACCGTGGTAGGGTCCATGATCAGACCAGGGATGTGTTAGGAAGGAGAAACAACTCGAGCATAATATATTCAAACATCTGTATGGATACTAAAGCGTGCTAATGAATGTCAAAAGCATTCCACAATCACTACAATGCTTTGATGTCTCATGCGCGCCACCGACATTTAGCTGCTGTCAACTTCGAATGCAATATCTTTAATTCACTGTTTTGTCTCTGGAAGCTATGTTTCTTATCATATTTTTGTGCAATTTTCAAGAAAGTTAAGGGCAACACCACTAAAGATCCTGTACTCGGTTTTCTTCTAAATAATTGTTGAATGATGCACAAACGGAGATATAAGATAATATTCTTACACAATTAACAAATTTCTTCACTTTCCGCAGATTTCCGCAAATTTGGGATTCAATCATTATCAAAATTATATCTTAAGCTGTTTATTTTCATTAACAGAGTTTGCGTGCATTTGCGTGCAACTGTGATATTTTAGTAAAAAAAAACTGTTTATTTTTGTTCGCTGATATCTCTTTTCCTCACAAAAGTATTGATGCAATCCAACAGAACTGGACAAGCGAAAAAAAAAAGAATCTACACTTCTTTTGTTCTATCTGAGAAACCGCAATCCTGTTCGCAATCCTGAAAAGCACATGCTAAGAAGACATTTTTTTTTCGGCGGTGCCACGCATGGGTTCAAAGAAAGAAAGTTGTTTCATATCCTTCGATAACACATCCCTGATTGTAACCATGCTCCTCGCTCGCGCCTCACACCATCAGACCATGCTGACCGTGCATTGGTAGGGTCCATGATCAGACCATAGCGTTAGCGTGGTGAACATGGTCATGTACAGGCTGGCTTCCAGACTTTGGATTTAAAAAACTTTGTATCTAGGTATGCAAAAGGAGTGTGTCATCTCTCTCTCCTCTTTCTCTCTCTCTCTCTCTCTCTCTCTCTCTCTCTCTCTCTCTCTCTCTCTCCCTATCTCTCTCTCTCTCTCTCTCTTTCTTTCTTTCTCTTTCTCCCTATCTCTCTTTCTTTCTTTCTCTTTCTCCCTATCTCTCTTTCTTTCTTTCTCTTTCTCTCTCTCGATCTTTTTGTCACCCCTGTATTATTTCTCTCTCGCTCTGCCTCCCTCACACTCTTTCTTTGTTTCTCTCTGTGGATTTGTTTATGATTACCCCCCCCCCCTCCCCCGTCTCCACCTCACCCTCTATGTCTTTCTTTCACCATCACCTACCTCTCTATCTATCTCTATACCCCTCTTTATCTCCACCAATCCATCTCTCTATATATATATATCTCTCTCTCTCTCTCTCTTTCTCTTTCTCTCTTTCTTTCTATATCGCTTCGTTTTACATACATAAAGAATATACATGATATATCAGGTTGTGATGGCGCTTCAAAAGTAAAAGTAAACACAGACAAATTAAATAAGACGACGAAGAAGAAATATGTACCGAATTTTCGGTCATAGACCTTTATCAATCATTCTTGATAAAGGTCTATGACCGAAAATTCTATAATTTTTCCATCCCACCCTCTATATATTTCTTCTATTTCTGTACCCTGTAACTCCTTCTTTATACGCCCTACCTCTCACATATCATGCCCGTATTATTGATCATCCTTCGTCTTTCTGCTACACTCCCCATAGCGCACCCGTTTGTTAAATCTACGCATTCCGGCAAATTAAAGTCATTTACACTACTCGATCACGATCTAATGAACCGTTCGCTCATCTAACCCATTTCCATGGTGACATGATGATGATTGTATTATGGATCATTATTCTAAATCGCATTAGATAAACTTTAAAAAATCAATTGTGCTCTCTCTCTCTCTCTCTCTCTCTCTTTCTCTCTCTCTCTCTCTCTCTCTCTCTCTCTCTCTCTCTATCTCTCTCTTTCTTTCCCTCTCCCTATCCCTCTCTCTATCTCTCGTGTTCCCTTTCTCATTCATATCATGCTTCATCCTCCTCCTCCTCCCCTTCCTGTCATTCTGTCATTCTCTCCCTCTCTCTCTCTCTCTCTCTCTCTCTCCCTCTCTCTCTCTCTCTCCATCTCTTTCTATCTATCTCTCCCCCCTCTCCCCCCCCCCTCTCTCTCTCTCTCTCTCTCTCTCTCTCTCTCTCTCTCTCTCCCTTTCTCTCTCTCTCTCTCTCTCTCTGTCCCTTTTCTCCCTCCTCTCCATATAGCTATATAAAATGCGAGCATTACTGTTGTACTGTTGTGTTAGGTATTATGCGGGATTGTAAATTGTATTACAAGAACTAGGCAGTTGAAATAATTGTGTGCATTTTAGATGTCAATGTCTTTTCCAAAGATACTGTACAGATCAAAACACTATATCACAGAATGACCTTTGATATTTTATCGTCGGATTCTGTGCATTATGATCAAACTACAACGAATAAATGGACATCCATCATCGTAAATTTCATCCCAGACTGTATACGTAGACATGGTAGAAGATTGGATGTGGGTTACCATGGGGATTGATAATAATGGAACTTTTACGTGTACTTCTGACATGCTCAAATTCTCATAAACACAGATGAATCCTGTTCCCTCTTTTCATCCTTATGTTCACAATGTCGCATCAGAGCCACACACTTTTCTTCTTGCTGCTTGTTATACACATAATGAAAATCAATCAGGCAGGGTTAATAATAGCAAATATAAAGATTTGTTTTCCATTTTTTCATTCATTTACATGATGGAGCACGCTATCCTTACTATTACTGGCTGTATGCCTAAAATTGATTTTCAAAATTGAAATTACCCCAGAACGCACTTTCACTAAAAGAAAATCTGTTGAAAGTAGCATGGTGTACATGGTGTAGTGGCTTCTTCCTTTGGCTCTCGATCAGGCGGGCGAGAGTTCGAACCCAGTAACTGTGGAATAGCCTTCCAACCCCGATCAAAGAGAGTGTTACATTAACCCAATTCAGACGTATATTTTAAGCAATATCTGTGCAATACATTAATCTCCATTTAAATGTTTCCTTATTACATTTTCCTCGTCTTTCCCTTTTTAATGTCGGTTGTGCTGTTTCAAGTTTTTCTTGTGCTGTATTGTAATGTGTTGTGTATTGTTTTTTGTAAACGGTGTTATTTCCACACAATGTCAATTAACGTTTGCCTATTTGTTTATAATTTGGATGTTTTTTACGAGTGAAAAATAAATAAATAAATGAAATGAAATGAACTGCCATTCATGTTCTCCAGCAAAATATTTTACCTACATGGCTGCTCCTCCCCCCCCCCCCCCCCCCCCCGGGGGGGAGCTGTTTAGACGATAATTTTACATCTTTGCTCATAGAAACTGTATCGGTGTGCTAGACCAAACGCTTTTCTCCAGGTGGATTTGAAATTAAAATAATCAGTCTTTTAAACATCATAGCTGAAGTGGTTTCGGTGATTATTATCACATGCGTCTTGTAATCACATTAATGTGAAGACGAGGGAGAATCGGAGAAAAATCAGGGACTCGTATCATCAGCGGAGAATTCACTTTCAGATACATTTGAAATACGAGACGTTGCTTTTGGTAAAGAAAAAGGAGAGGAAACGTGTACATTACTTATTAGATTTACATGGAAATATCCATGTTGATTATTTGGAACTACTGTGGTGAAAACGACCTCTTGGTAGTCATGGCAACTGCTATCACTGCCATAATTGCCAATCTTGATGGTTTGTTAGTTTTTATTTCCGTAAATCAATAAACGACGATGAAATAACAAATTTCACAAGAAACGGCGGATAGCCATTTCAGAGGTAATTAACAAAAATTACCGCTGTTCTTCCGTGAGGTCCTTTATACACACATGCACAAAATAGTGGTTGCAATATGGTATCAAACAAAAACAAAAAATGTATTGAACATAGTAATACATCAAATAAAATACAATTCACTTTCAATAACAAGTCATCTATATTCAATATGTTTTATAAGGGATAGAGAATCATGCAACCCTAACTGCCGTAACAAAGGAGAAACGTAGATGACTATTTTATGTGTGTTTTAAAGTTTCGTTTTAAAAAGATAGAATTTTAGAAGCACTACGAATATCCATAGGTAATTCGTTCTAATTCATAATGTAGCTCTGTAATAAAGCATCTTATTGACAATGTATTTAACATGATTATTAGAAGCAATATTGTCGTTATTCTAGCAATTATCATGATCATCAGAAGAACAACAAACATCGGCATTACGTATCGGCATCACCATTTGTCACAGTCACCAACACTACCATCACCATCATCATCGTCATCATCACCATCATCACCACCATAATTATCACTGATCACTACAAGTAACACTATCGTTGTCATAATCACGAGCATCATCCATGTCATCGTTGCAAGTAGAGAATCATGAATTTCATCGCCATTCCCATCGCCACAATCATGCCAAACTTGTTACGTAATCACCCTGATAATCATTTCCGCCATCTGCATCGTTATCATCATTATCATTATTATTACTGTCATGCTCATGGTTGCCAATATCGTCGACCATTGTGACCATGGTGACCGCCATGGTCATTTTAGCGTCAAATAACTCAATACCATTATCATCATCATCACCACCATTATCATCATCGCCGCCGATTTGTTATGCTGATCTGATAATTGTTAGTTTGATCATTAGGTTCATCTTAATCCACACCAGGATCACCGCCACCACCACCATCGTCATCATCATCATCATCATCATCACCATCATCACAATAATCACAGTCCTCTTCTCTACTGCTTGCCCATCCAATGCGCGCATTACTTTAACGCCCTCCCTATGTACTCGTCATCATCATCGAAACCGACATCGTTCGCTTCACCGTACTCATGCCTTCCATCGCGCCCTCGTTGAAGTAGGCACCGGATACATGATAGCTACATGCAGACAGGGTTGTTTACGGCAGAATCCGAGCGAAATAATGCCAAGAGCGACGTCCTGTCAGCATGGTCAAGGGTGAAATGCATAAACCGTCGCCCGGAAATCGGAAAGCCTCGGACAATGTCGGAAGGATGTGTCGAACTCGGCGAACAGCCTCAAAGCCAGCTGCCAATACATTGAAGTAATTACATTAAACACACGTACGTTGTAAAGCACGTGTATAGATCTGCCTGGCTTGAGGGATGTTTTTCTTAATTAGTACCAGCATACAGGCCCGGGGCAGAGGCGAGGAGGGCACTTCTATTGAGGCGTCATGGAAACTACGACCGGCATGTCTAGCATTGTCTTGTCAGACTGGCCAATTCTAACCTTCATAACGAGTTAATCATCACGCGGATGCAACAATTTCCGAGCGCCATATCAAGGCGAAATGTCCGTTGACCATTTCTGTGCCAGATAAGTGCTTCTCTATTGGATGGGTGCATTGCTGAGCCATGTTGCATTGTGTTTTCATGTATTGTAACTTACCATCAATGGTAACTACCATGGCAATAGCCAATGAGCTCTCATTATTACACCTGTTGCCATGGAAGTTACCATTGATGGTAAGTTACAATAATTGAAAATATTTATGCAACATTGCCCTAGTTCATGTGTAGTTAATAAAATGTACAACATACGGAGCTAATACTGTATACCTTTGACAGAAGAAATCAAATTGCGTAAAAATTATATAAACCATCAGAACAACATATAAAACTATGCTATGGCCGCTTTTAGTTGTTAGGAGCAAAATAGAGTCACCATTATTCTCAGTCAACAATCAAAATTGTACGTCGTACCTTCACGGTACCTTCACGAAGTTTGTTTAATATAGCAACAAGTGTTTCCCTAAACAAGGCATATATAAGCTGTCAATTTGTGCTTGAAAACAGTTAATAAATCTGAAAAATTAAAAGGCTGAGACCTAGTGTCAACTTGATTAACGAAAAATATATCGTATTGCGCACCCGCGCGTCTTGCCGCCGGCTTGATTATGCATACTGATGATGATAACATCACACATGTAATTCTGATTATACGGGTTAATGCAGGACTACACACCAATATTTCCTATTCATTGAAAACGTCTTGCTTCCTTGTAACCATGGTAACGACGGGGTTGCTGTCAAGGGTCTTATGAGCAGGTCACCGCACCCATCCAGGCTGCCACTTCGTTGCTCATTACGAGGAAGAGGGTGTTGCTACCATCCCGCCATAGATACCTGTAGCAAATGTGCGCCCTGACAGGCATCACTATCAATTACCACGAGCCAATCTCGATATTTAGTCGCTCCGGCGACTTAGCATGCTTAGCCCATGGTGATTTAAAACGTGCCAAACGCTGCGCCGATCCGATTTGTTACAAATTCGTGTAATCAGTTGTTGCTAGCAACACAGGAGAGGAGGTGTGAGAGAGGCTCAGAGGGGGTGATGGGGAGCGGGAGGAGAGAGGAAAAGGGAGGGGTGGGGGAGATGGGGAGAGAGAAGGAGGTGAAAGGGGAGAGCGAGAGGGCGAGAGAGAGGGGGGTGGGGGAAAGGAAAAGGCAGAGCGAGAGAGAGAAAATATGATATAAAGAGAAAGAGTGAAGGAGAGGAAGGGAAAGAGAGAGAGAGAGAGAGAGAGAGAGAGAAATGGAAAAGGGGGAATGAAACTCGTGCGCAAGATGAAATCTGAAATACGTCTTCCTTTTTTACCTTACTCAATAAACATGTGGACACACTTCATCTCATCTTTCTGAAGAATGATATGAAAGTCTAGCCATCACTATCATTGACCATTTCAATTTAAGAGTAAGCAAAGGTGAAGGTGAATGCAAAGCCACACACTATATAGAATAATTAAATCTCAAATAAGTTCGAAGATGAATACTCAAATCATGCCGATCGTACCCAGCATTGGCTTCCTTTCTATGAAAATATAAATGTTGCTTGGAAATATGCAGGCCTCTTTTATGTTTTCGTTATTTGAAATGATAACTTTGGAAAAAACCTTAACATTCTTCTCACACATAATAATATAATATCACCTTACCATAAAAAATCAGAGGCAGGGAGTTTGATCGGACACCTCGTTTAAGCTGGGTTTCAAGTGTATTGACCCAGTATCGTCAAGTTTATATCTGCTCAATGGTCTGTCTGTTATGATACATACGGAATGCTACGCCTCACGTGCTGAAGTAGTACTACTGGTACAAGCGGTGAAGTCAAAAAGCAGCCATCTTACTACTCCCACGCAAAAGGAAGAAAATGGATTGAATCGAATGAATTATGTATATAATAAAAAAAAATGTATACAAACGACACGTATAAGAAAGGCACTCTTAAAGAGGGAGGCAAAAATAAGGGAAATTGGAAAACAGGGAAAGGCAGAAGGAAGATAAGGAAGTCGGAAAGAAAAGATCTTCCACTCTGCATATGATTTCTATTCTTTCTACCTCATGAAGTACATTTCATTGAAGTCTACTTAGTAAGAACCCAGTGGTCCTTCCTGCATAAACGAGGCGATCACCATGATCCTGTTAGCATCAAGCAACTCAATTAAGACAAAGGCCTTCTTAGAACATGGCTTTCAAATTTGCAATACTTCGTTTTTCACATAAAAAAATTGTATCCTAAGACGGCGCGTACAAGGCATTGTAAATTTAATCAACATCAGGTCAAAAAACATACAATTTCGAGCAATAACTATGCCAAGTTAAAGAGCAATCATGATTTTAGTATCTTCAGCGCGTTGCCAATTTGAAGATTTAGGGATTATTTGACCTTTATGCTGCTTTTAAAATTCATTTAGAAGCTAATAGATATCACTAGACAAATAAATGGATTCATCTTTTGCAGAAATTTATGCTCTTTCATGTGATGCATTTTGTCCATATGGTATACTTTAAATAAAAAAGAAAAAAACAGACGGTGCCCCAAACCATATGTATTTGTGGTACTTGACCCTCGACTGCAATGGCGGTATCACGGCGTCATGGCGCCATAGATCCGTTAGCTATCTAGGGCGGTTTGGTGCTGGTCAGTGGGGTTGAGACGCCAGGCAAAAGGGGCATGGCCAGATGAGCTGAGGTGTCAATGGACGAGACACGACGGAGGGCGTATAATATTAGGGACTTTTCGATTTGGACGTGCCGCCAGGCGTCACCGTGAATGACGTCACTTTTACGCACCGCGCATGCGTCAACGTCGACCCCTCGGCTCAACACCCCTCGGCTCAACGCGTTTACCCAGGTTTTCACCGACCACCCAATTCACTCGCGCCGGGCTCATCCCGTGCTGTCTATGACGTCATACTCCTCTCGATATGGACGGTGCCGGAGGAAGATTATGCTGAGTTACAGCAAATCAGTGGGAAGTTCAACGATTTTTCCATTTATTTTTTAAAACAAAATATAAATAGCTATATTACCAGAAAGTTCATCATCTTCTCACTTAACATGAGCACCACTGACGTACAGCCTATCAGGTACCTGTTTGCTCTGTCGTCTAGCAAGTTGCAAATGCACACTACAGTCCCACATATACATTTTAACCGCGCCCGTATACGTATTGCAACCAGTGGGGAGATCAGTGATTGCCACGCGGGCCACAGGGGCCATGACGTCACTACGTTGACTAGACGTGACGCCCGAAATCGAAACGCATTTCAGGAGCGGCTCAACGTAGGGAGTAAACGCGTTGACATACGCCTGCCGCCAGGCGTCACATCACTCTCGTTCACCCAATCGAAAAGTCCCTATTGCCAGCCCCCTCTCCGCGGATGTGTGTCAGGCGCCGGCTAAATGTGTGTGCTTATTCATAGTGTATGTTTCGTGTGTGTGTGTGTGTGTGTGTGTGTGTGTGTGTGTGTGTGTGTGTGTGTGTGTGTTGTGTGTCTGTGTGTGTGATGGAGGGTGGGGGGGGGGGGGGAGTTTGACTACGGACTATTTTCCATGGATGTCAACGAATATACGGTTACTCTTGCAAGAACTGAAATATATCATGAATGAAAAAGTCATGGACACATCAAAAATGCTGAATCTGATGTAACTCTATGTCACATTTCCATAAAATCAAGATCACAAACTCAATATAAATGAATGCTGACATTAGCGTACAAAAGTTTTGTGTTAATACACAAAATTAAGGAATCATTATTAGACAGTTCCAAGGAATAGTAATAAGCGTCAAACACGTCAAAGAAAGCAGAACATCTTATGGACACCCCACACTATATGATCCAATGGCCATGATCAGACGTACAACCCTGCGACTGGCTGAATCGCAGGACTCGGTCGTTGGATTTGTGCAAGAAAATGACGTCACATTTCCAGTCGTAGGCCCTTGCGACTGCATAATCGTGGCAAAATCGTGTCGTCTGATGTGAGCTTTAGTGAAACGAAGAAAATGGCAAAGGGAGGGGGGAGTTCAGTATTCACGGGCACTTGTAAACCAATTTGTAACCAGAACAACAATAACTACATCACCTCGCGATTTTGCATTCTGAGCACGTTCGAGACATGCACGGACGATCTTTCTCTCTTCTCTCTCTCCCCCTCTCTCTCTCCTCTCTCTCTTTCTCTCTGTCTCCGTTCACATAAAGGTGGTTTGCTGCTGCACCTTATCTTAATGCTAGATTTGTTACGACTTTCACACGGTTTCTCGCCTCTTGCGGACGGACAAATCGACTTGCCATTCATAAACTGCCAAGTGAAAGGTTTCCAGGATTTGCCGCAGCGGGAAAACACTCACGGCAAAGTGCCACCGGCAAACGGTAGCGGCTAAGCACACCCGTGTGAACAGACCATAAACCGGCTGGTTCATTGGCCAGTGCCCCCTCGCATTAGGAATGTATTTGAGTAAATAATTGGTCGAAAGTCACACGACGCCTGGCCTCTCCTTGCCCTGTTATTCTCGTCACGTGTGCATACCGCGCGAAGCAACCTCATTCCCTCCGGAGCTTTGTGCTCAGAAAATAGCCAAGTTGGGCGACATGTTTGAGGTCTAGCCACTGATGCGTTTAAAGTAAACAAAGTAGAGTTCAAATGGTCACGAACTTCATATTTTTTTCGGGGGGAAATGTGACGGCTTCTCTCAAGATTTGTGCCTCCCTCTTTTATAATGGGACGTGCCTGATCTTTTACGGTATGAGATTAATAGCCCCCAACGGATTTGGGAATCCAGCTCTTTTTTGTATTCCGTTTATTTCATGAAGGCGCCTGTAAATTTCGAAATATCATTAACTATTCATGCGCCAGTGAGGAATTTTCTACTGATAATACATGCCATTCCCACAGGGCAGTGTGGAACCTGGCAGAGGATGAGTTAACTCTTCATGCGTTAACTCTATAAGTGCCGTTGAAGCATTTAGTACTGGTAATCTACGCCATTCCCAAAGGGCAGTTAGGTGTCTGGCAGAGAAGGAGTTAACACTTAATGCGGTATTGGAGCATTTCTACACTGCTAATACACACCATTCCCATAGGGCAGTATGACGTCTGGCTGAGAAGGTGTTAATCTCGTCAATGTTCGTCAAAGTGCAAGACATCTCAGCACACCACATGATACAAAGCTAAATGTATAAACTCTTAAAGTGCCATGTCAGTATTTTTACTTCAGTAAAGTGCACAAATCCCAAGTATTTTTCTGGCAAAGAAAGGGTTAAGATCTGATATCATGTGAAGTATGCAGATTTGCGAAGTGCGTTTTATGATGTCTTGAAAGAAAAAGAATATTTAAAGCAATAGGTTGGTCTCACTTCACCTACGCTTGTTTCTCATATTCAGATGATGAATAGCTTTATTTTTTAAAGATGTGAAATAAATGCGTGAATGGTGATTATGTAATCACCGACCATATACGATATTCACCAAAATCTGATCGCTTCTTATTTTTACAATACTATAATATAATATTACATAAGGATAGATAAGGATGATTTCCTTGCCGTAGGCTAATTCTAGATAAATCTAATAATGCTCTGACGTTTGCTCGTTTCACATCTTCATAAGATAACCCAGGACTATACGATATAAAGTTATACATTCTTTAGCGGCCACCTGCGTATAGAGACTACCTGGCCATAAAGACAGAAGTTCTTGTTACTCTTGCATGATCTCTACCACTGTTTACATTAAAAAACAACACAAAATAAATGAAGAGTGCATTTGTCGTCTCCCTCGAGCCGTCTTTTTACATCATTTTGACAGTATTCATTATTTAAAATGTCTAGCACTGCCTATTCAAAAAGGGAGGCAGGAAGGTTGTAGGGAGGGGAGGGCTGTCGTTGCATATCATAATCGATGGCATTTTCATGCTCTCACTATACGGTCGCGAACGATCAATACGAATCATGTTCCCATTTATGTGATTGGACAGTAGGAACATCAGTTTGTATGCCGCCATGAGGTTTAAAGGAGGCAACGGACAACCCCGCCCTCCGGAGACAAATGACATCCCCCCCCCCCCCCCCCCCACGCGAGCTTCACAAAACGACGGCATTGAACCGATCATTGCTCCAGATACACAGATCATGTCATGATCGACACTCAACCGCGACTGAAGGATCCCAATTCTATACTGATTAATAATGTATGATTATAGTTTATTGTCGTTCCGTTCACCATGAGGGATATTGGTATCTTGTCCATCACGCCGTATATAGTCATATGCAAGCAAGTGCACCTCGGAAGCCCATTATCCGTGATATTCATACTTTATTAATCTCTCCCTTCGATAATCCCTAGTGATCACTAAAAGCCGTTCCCAACCCTGAATAATGGCCTTGAGGTTTTGAAGGGTGTAATTGATACCCCCCCCCCCCCACCCTCCCCTGAACTGCGACATCACAAAATAACGGCTTTAAACCGATCATTGCTCCAGACGCACAGATCATGTCATGATCGACACTATACCGCGACTGAAGGATTCCAATTCTATACTGATTAATAATGTATGATTATTTTTAGTGTCGTTCTGTTCCCCATGAAGGATATTATACAAATATACCAAGCTGTGAGATTGTATAGTGGAAATTATCTATCTGAGGAGGGAGTGGCATAGAACTATTTTTTCCGAGGGGCGAAGCCCCCGAGGACAAAATAGTAACTTATGCCAGTCCCTCCGAAGATGGATAATTTTCACTATACTTTCGAACTCAATGCTTGGTATATTTGTTTTATATCCCTTTTGTAAAACAATAACTAATAAATACTATTTAGAAAATAGTAAAACTTTCGGTAACACCATGTGGTTGTATGTCGCCTTTTTTTTTTCTCTGTCTCGATATCGGTTCATCCCAGGTATATGCGCAACACACCGCGCACTGCATTCATGCGCGCACTAATTTACGCCCGCTCAGGTAGAGAGCATGCGCAGTAGTGCCAAGGAAGAAAATAGTAAATAGAGCATGCGCAGTCCTCCCCATGAAAAAATAGTGAAAAATATCCGGAGCTGAGGCAGATATAGTCAAATTATTTTGTAGTCTGCGATCATCAATTGACCAATCACGTTCCCAGAATACTCATGAATATTCATAGAAGGGATATAATGGTATCTTATCCTTCTCGCCATGGCTGTATGCAAGCAAGTGCGCCTCGGTAGCCCATTATCCGTAATACTCATAATTTATTAATTACTCCCTTCGATAATCCCTCAAGAGATTATCAAAAACAATCCCCAACCCTGAATATTGGCCCTGAGGTTTTGAAGAGTGTGAATGATCATTGCTCCAGACACACAGAACATGCCATGATCGACACTCAACCGTGACTGATGGATTCCAATTCCATACTGATTAATAATGTATGATTATTGTATAGTGTCGTTCCGTTCACCGTGAGGAATATTGATCTTCTAACCGTCTCGCCGCGTGCAACTATGCCCCGGAAACCCACTTCCCTGCATGAATAGTCATCATAGTATATTAATCACTCTCTTCAATAATCCGTCTAGTGGTCATTTCATAATAAACACTAAACAACCTTGGCCGCTGGCCTCATATCAGAACGACAAGTCATGATAGTCTCATCTGACTACCCATCTCGTTAAATCGATGACGGATGCTCATCCATTTTGAGCATATCCTTCCAATCTGAACGAAATGGTCAATATTTACAAATGATACAGGTAAGGGGTAGTGGTGGTAATGAAGACAGAACCATCCTGTCGTCGTCACGGGAGGGAGGAGGGGGTGGGGCTCGGGTGGCTGATTTGATTTATTGGTTTACGATGTTATCATTGATTCTTACCTGGAATCCTGAAATCGAAAAATGTCGAGACCCATGGTCAAATAAACTTAAGTCAAAACTAGTAGTCAGTTAGCATTGGTTAGCTAAGCCATCTGGTATTCTGAAAACTGGTTAAAGGAACCAAAAAAAAAGAACTGTCCAAATTGGCCCAATTGGTTTAGGATCGTTAGGGACTTAATTCTCCCTATCGCATATAGCCGATATCAAGCGATATCACCTCGCGATACCGATATCTGATCGATTTCTCTTGGGACGTATACTTCCGGTAAGAGTTTGTCGTCGGCAGAAAGTGACCTAAAAATCACTTTTTTTATGAATTAAGCAGCGAACATTTTGTCGAGGGTTATGGTTAGGGTCAGCGTTAGGTTTAGAATGAGGTTTAGTGTTAGTGTTAGGGTCAGGGTTAGGTTAAGGGTTAAAATTAATAAAATTAGTTGGATACCCTGGTCCCCCGCGATTATACGTCAGCTGATTCTTGCATTAAGGTTCTTCTTAGCTTTAGCACCTCCAATGCCATTGGTGGGATTAAAAGGAGCCGGTTTTTAAAAGATAATGATTGCTGACAAAGTAGCGACTAAGTGCGCGCAGTTGATATTCAGTAGTCTACGTAAGTGGTCGTAGCCATGCAAGTGCTAGAAATGTTACGCTACTTTGGGCGTCATCATGGCGCAGCAATTTATCGGTGACCGGTATACATGTCAAAGTTACGGCTCAATTCCATTTATTTTCAGTCCTTAAACACACACACACACAAACACACACACAAACACTCACACACAAACACACATACTGTCCAAAGCATTCATCATAACATGAAACAACGACACTGTAGGAAAATAATCATATAAATTGAGTATAGGCAATGAAGATGATGTATAAACAATGAATCGATGCGATATCATGAAGTGAAAAAACATAAACACAGAAGGTAACTGCACGTAACCATGGCTACACAGCCATTTATTGGATAGGGTCTGAATGTGTAAACTATATAACAAAACCTGCATCACTTAACACTGCATGAACTCACACGCCGATTGTTTACGCACGCACATACACACTGTATCATCGCCATGAAAGCAAAGCGGGTTGTTATAGCAAAAAAGGGAGTATTTGCAGAGCGGGAGTGACAATGTTTCAACGTACAGGGCGCTGTGACTTTCATACCCGCTTTTTGACACGCAAAATACGGCGCGATTATCGTGTTGTCATTGCTGTCATTAGCAACCTAATTGGCGCTTAGTCTGCTTTCCTTTCAAGTCAGTCAAATCAGATAATTTGTCTACGAAGCAATGAATTCTGGGAATTTAAATGCAACTACGCTGAGAGAAGAGAGACCGGCCAGAGTAAAGGTTTGCACTGTTACGTATGGTTGTGCCATGAATTATTTAAATTGAGCGCAAATGTGATATGAGCACGCACAGAGGACGCATTGTCATCATTATAGACAGTCGTGAGCAT
>OZ022580.1:25563298-25598298 GCA_963669155.1 Arbacia lixula | reverse complement strand
CTTGATCAAAGTGACGAACATCCGGCTGTGATTTGTCCGAGACATCTTCAATGACCTCTTACATGGACATCGTGCCAATCTCGCGGCATGTTAGCAGTCATGTGTTGCAAGAGTGAAGCTTACATTTCAAGGCTGAGTGTGTCACGTTCTGTCTGTCTGTCCATGGAACTATAATAGCACCATGATTATGTGTCCGTTCAAGGGTGTCTATACCTCATTAGCATGGTAAGACCCCCGCCCCCACCTCCCCCTCACACACACACACACACACACACACACACACACACAATATAAGTGAACGAATTAAAAACCTATAAATTTAGTCATCCTATTTTCATCATGTCATTTCTATTTCATAAAGCTCATTGAAGAAAACTGTATGCACTGGGATGTTCTGGCGCGATGCTAATATACCATATACTACTACTTCTTTTACTTTTTTTTTCTAAATCTTCTTCTACCACTACTATAACTGCTAATGATAATGATCATAATAATGATTATAATAATGGGACTAATTTCACTACTTGTCCTTCTACTACTTCTGCTAATGATAACAACGATCAAAACAATAACGATTATACCAATGATAGTGAGAACCGTAGTGTTACTTCTAATACATTTAGGCTCTATTACCACTAATCATAATGATATAACAATTGATATTGCAATATTTGTCGCATTCTTACAGAGATCCACATCTCATCATACAGGCAGAGGAAAGTATGGAAGTTAGATTGAAATGATGAAGAGGACTCACAGGTTAATCACCGTTTTTATTTCAACGTCCTGTATAGGCCTATTATTCCTGAATTTGGACACATAAATGTGAAGAAGAATCCTCACGACAGTTCCTCCAAATGAAAAAATCCAGCGTAGCTAGCAATTCCGACGGTTGGAGAGCAAAACACTTGACATCAAATTCGCCCCAGGTAGGATTAAGGTCTTGCAAGCACCGCCCCCTCCCCACCCACCCCTATGCCCTTTATGCCAATGTCAATGACGGGTTCGAGTTCACTGGCGGGAAATGCGCACAGATCAAATTTTGTCGTCTGCTGGGGCTGTAAGCTATACAGTAAAGAAAACATCGCTGATCCTCGCATGCCAGTGACGTCTATGGGAAGCATGTTGACGAGAATTCGAAATTCATAATACATCTAGATCGCCTATCCGTCGCTACAGGGTTAATTTCTGTGTGTAGAGATGATGAAATTGAATGACTGTGGATAGAGTTTGTCATACGTGTACCGTCTTGGTAAATATCTCGGTGGTGATTGAGACTCGATATATTGACTCTCAATCACCACCAGAATATATGTATATATAAATAATGTTAAAACAATGGAAACATTCTCATTCGAAGAGAATCTAAGTGAGAGCGCAAACAATACATTTGATCTTACAAAATACATTTCTATTTAACATGAAGTACCCTAGGGTATCATTCTACGCCCCTCCCCCTCCCTCCACCCCTTAAAAACAATATTTTATTCATCTATTTATTGATCTAGCCTATGTGTCTTCACTGCAGAAGGACGCTCTCTTCGTCACCATTCCATTTTATTTTTTTTTCTTGGGCTTGTCTCATCTATGTAACTCTCCAAATGTTGTGATGTCATCAGTCCAAAGCCTATTTTGCCTGCATTTATATCTGGTTTTTGTTCTTGGTAGATATATAGATTAGTGTGGGTACCCCCAGCCTTTGTAAAAAAAAAAAAAAAAAAACAATAACAACAACAACAACAACAACCAAACAAACAAATAAATAAACAAACAAACAAAAACAAACGAGTATTTTATGACGGGAGTTAGCGTACAAATCAAATCATGTTACAAAGTGCTTTCCATGAACACTAACCGCCAGCTCTTTCTGATATGGCAATCAGCATGCACAATGACGTCATGATATTCACATTACAAACCAGGAATAGCGGACAATAATCCGACGACAAATTGCCGAACGCGGATGGTAAGTTGAGACGAAAGTTGACTCCGGTGCGCCTAACAGCGAGGATCCGCGGTGAGTGACATAAACATTAGATACCATATCGACCATTCTGAGCGGTACTTCATGGGGTGTTTTTACTTCCATCACAACGTATGCATTCTACTCGAGTGCGGTAGAATGAGCAGTGATTAAAGGCACTATCTCGCATCATTCTCCCGAAAAACAACCTGCAACATCATGAACATACAAAAACATTTATATTTGTTTTTGATGGATTTGCAAACAATAATAAAAAATAAATGAACTGATTTATATCGATATGTGGTATGATAAATTGCCAACCCCAAATGATTTTATTATGTAATGAGACGTATCTATAGCTGCATACGATGTACGCCATTAAGCCACCTGTCATTTCTCTGTGACATTCAACCAGCCCAAGCATGCCAAGCCAGTCATGACAACTTCTGTAGGTGGTTGTATCGAAAAGCCATTCATCCCAACCACCTCCTACACGGGACCCTCTATGAGAAAGATGTTCTATGTATTGGTTGCGGTCACTTTCACCTCTGTGCTCACCCGTGGAAGTTCTCTGCGTCGGGTTTTCGCATTAAATCCTTGCGTCGGACGCAAGGAGGTGCGCGTATTTTTATGCACACACTACGGAAAAGCTACCACGCAGGAGGACGCACGCAAAGGATAGCAGATCATGTTGACTCGCAAGCTGCATAAAACCACGGCATAAGAGACTACTACCACACATTGATACGTAGTGCGTAGTCACCACACCATCCTGGCAACAACCTCCCGAAGAAGCCTAGGGTTCAACTTAAGAGACTATACGGTCTGTTGCTGGTCGTTTCGCATCTGACATGAAAAGATGGCGCATCGCAAATTCTGATGTCTTCCCTTGTGGTCAAGTACAGACCCATGAACATGTCACAACCTATTGCTCACTGCTCACTGATCAACATGGTGACCTCCAAACCGTGACATATCTCACTTATTTCAAGTTGTGACTACTTTAAGACAAACAAGGTGATAAGCTAAATTTTCTATAAACAACAACAAAACAACGTTAATGTTTGAAGTGATAACATGAACCTTAAAAAAATAACACAACTGTTTTCATGATGACTACAAGATTAACATGATTAATGACGATAAAGATTATATCAAATATGTACATGAAAATAATTGATTAAACAATAGACAATAAAAAATGAAATATGACTGTAATCTCACACAAAAGTCCATTCTGCATTTTGGTTCTATCGGTCTGGTACCCCCAAACAGAGCCAGCTTAAGATACATGGTCATCTGCACGATGATAAAAAGACAATAACACAGTTATGTATTTTGAACATTGCTTAAGAAACGTGGTCATCTGCATAATGAACATATTGAATGGTTTATGTAAATCTGCTTTCCATATTTCTGCGATTTATTTGTCTCATGAAGCGGGGAGCATAAGCGATAGCTTTTGGGGATTTTCTATCACGATCCACCGCAATCCTGATTAGACTTGCATGAGTCGGATTATAGGAGAGGAGAGAGGGATTGCTTCTCTCTTGATCACCGCTGTCGACGCGCCTTTGTTTCATCTTTTCCAGATTTGCCTTTTTTCCCTGTAGGCGCCACGATCGTACTTGCAAATGGGAGGATGAAAATGTATTTTACAGTAAAATTGATCAATTCGTCTGGACGCGTATTCACCATGTCAGTGTATAACTACGCATTGCACATGTTGTAGATGTGTGTGTTCATTTTAAAGTCCTTATATGGCTGTGTGTATTTCATTTTACCAGACATCATATCCATTGCAATGAGACATGCTTTATAAACACTTCATTTAACTTCCCCCTTAAAAATATTTCTACTTAAGACCTACATTACAGTATACTGTACCTTTCTGTTTCATCTGTTAGTCTTCATCTCTTCATCTTATCATTTCTCCTCGTCTTAATTTTTCAATATTTCCGTCTCCTTCTCCTTCCTTTTCTTTTTGTTTTATCCTCTCTATTTCATAGTCATTCCTCCTTTTCTCCTGCTTTTTTTTTATTTAACCCCCCCCCCCACCTTCCCCACCCCCACACCCCTTCTTTTTACATCTCCATTCATCTCCTTCTTCTGTATCTTATCTTTTTTTGCCCCACTCCTCCCCCTTCTTCCCCCTCCTTCCCCCTTGATCTATTATTTCGTCACATTTCAAGGTGGCAGCACACCGACCCTATAACCAAGCGGGAAGAGGATAGCGCCTTCTCTGCTCAAACCATAAGCCCTATCATCACAAATTGCCGCTAATTCCAACGCAATTTCATGCATACTCGAGCAAGCGATCTGCCAGACATGCCACACAGCCACAGTGATTATGAAATATTTAAACACATTTATGTAAGTGTACTTTACTCCCCCCCCCCTCCCCCCCCCCCTCTCTCTCTCTCTCTCTCTCCCTCTCTCGAGTTCCCTTTCTCTCCTCTCTTTCCACTTTGTGATAATACATCAGTAGTTTTCGTCTGCCCTTAATTTCCCTCAATCACCGATGCTCCACTTTCGATCAAGTTATTTTTTCCCGAAGCAATTTACATGAATGTCATGAAACAGTTACACACTCATCCACATTTCGGTATTCGCGCGCAGTGTACATGATGTACATGATCTAAAATGTAAATCTTTATTTCTTTTTTCCTTCTTTGTCCGTCATTTTGTTCTCTTTTCTCTTGTCCTTCCTCCTTTTTTCTCATGTCTCTTGTCAATGTATTTCGTTCTTCCTTTAATGCTTCCTCTTCCAATTATTGTCTTATTTGCTGAAGCAATCCTATATTGTCTTATCCAGATAAATCCAGCAAGCGATTGGTTTCTACCCCCCATCCCCACCCCACCCCCTCTCCTACTACCCTCTCTCTCTCTCTCTCTCTCTCTCTCTCCCTCTCTCACTCACTCACCTACGCACACACACACACAAATATGAAATTCTTTGCTTGGAATGGGATAATAGCAGTAAGATTTCTTTCGTGATTGTGATCTCCCCTCCTTCTTCAGACTCATTCATTGGTTATTTCGTTCTCTGTGATCATACACGTTAAAGGCATACAGCGCCAACCATCTGTCAAGAAAAACATGATAAATACATCACACCATCTGAAAGTAGAGCGAGTCGCAGGAAGCACTTAAGCGGGCACTCCTCTCCCTCTCACGCCCTCCCCCCCCCCCCCTACCCTTATCACCACCCACACACCCCACACACCCACATACACACACGCATACGCACACGCACACACAGGACCGCCAAATGTTCGAAGTCTGCAGAATGAGATTTCTGTCGATGAAAAGGTGATTACCATGGTTACTCTCAAATTGATCGTGACGTCAGATATCTCCTTCTTTTCTTTCCTGTTACCCGGTCGGGGTGGTTCTAGAGGTGGTAATTTAGGCAGAACCAACGTGGGTTACCATGGCACTTCGTTTTATTAAGCGAGATTGACAAGATGTAGATCTCCTTCAAGGTCTCCAATGCCAGCAAGGTCGATAACCCCTGATACACGAATCGCTCTACACAGCGTAGTCCATGCTTTCATCCGATCAACATGATTTATACAGCTCTATTAACCCTTAATATGCCACATTATGTCGATTATTTCACCCTCAAAACACACAAATCATAGAGCAGTATATCTGGCACTCAAAAGGTTAATTGGTTTTCCATTGAATCATTAATACACAAATTAATTACAAAAACATTTGTAAGGGCCCCACGTGATAAGCCTTGCTATACAAGCACAAGCTTTGCCACCTAACCCTCTGAGATGCAAGAAATGTGTAATAATTCATAGGGCTATTCGTGGTGTGGTATTGAGAGTGCTAGCTGTCATTGCAATTGCCTTGCAAGAAGTACAAAGTTATGGGTTACAGTTCGATATTCCGAAAGTTCGTTTATTCCGAAGGGACGTTATTCCGAAGGTTCGTAATTCCGAAACACGTAAATTGCCTATACCTCGATGCTCGTTAGTCCGGAAACGAAAAAGGGTTCGTGAATCCGAGCATTTGTCGCGTAACATTCGGACTAACGAACCTTCGGAATAACGAGTGCTTCCCAAATAATGTACAACTTAAATTAAGACATGTAAGGCACGCCACCTGGACTGGAAGACGGCCATACGAAGTGTTTAAAATGCCCATGATTTTTAGAACTGGTTCTAAGGTGAACGAACCATGGGCCCTCCATAAATGGGATATTTGATCTATTCAAGCCAATTGACTTGGAGGAATAGATACATAAGGACACGCACACACACGCGGAGGAGCGCGCACATTCACTATTCACAGCAGCAGTTTATTACATCTACGATAGCAGCAGAGCAATCATTTGGCAATGGAAGCACCTGCTGTCGTCACCAAAGTTTAACATCCTATATATTTTCAGTCATAAAATGAGCCTAAGTCATCATGCTTCCTCCTTTGTACTAACAACATGCAAAAATATAGTAGGAAGATTATATAAAAGCGTAGACTTGGGAGGAAGGAGACCCCTCGCCATCTCAGTTGATGATCTTCTCTTTCCATTATTGTTGTTTATTGCATAATCAAAATGGTCAGTTAAATACCCTCAAACAGAAATGTATGCCCTTTTGTTGATGCGCCTTTATTTCTGGATGATTTTGAACAGGCCTACCTATTTGATATCTTAAGTTATCGTGGTTATATCCCTAAACTACTTATTAATGGTAGGTCCATTAGGTTCCCAATTGATTAAGAGAGTTGAATGTATAGAAATACAGCTGCATGTACCATTTCTATGTGTTTGACAAGACCCTTTAAAGCGCACTGCTCGGTGCAATTTCATGCTTAGGTAATTGGAGAACACGGACCAAATTGAGTCAGCCTACATGTAAAGGATAACGTGAAAAGGAGTATATGGGACAAGAGGGCACCCAGCTTTGATGTTGATGCATGTTGTACATGACTGCACTTCACCGATCTGGCATTTACATCAATCTTGCGGCACGTCAATCCCTGCTGATTCCGTCTGTATTTAAAAAGAAAAAAAAAAGACCGGGACGGGGGGGGGGGGGGGGGGGGGTGATTCTTCGTTTCCCTGTTTACCAATGGTGTGGTTTAGACAGAAGTTGAGAGAAGGGTCCGATCTAGATCAGATGTAGAACGGAACACGGTCAACTTGTTATAGCACACACGACAAGGCTAAAAATAGAGGCTGATTTTCCACCTCTCATTAAAGGTGAGGGAAAGGGCAGCCTAATCAAATTGCAAATTGCAATGAGCGTGTGCATGTCTACTCGTACGGAAGTAAATTCCAAGTCTAAGTTCAAGTCCAATCATTATATTTTGCAATTACTTCAACTTATAATCAATGGTAATTGCCATGGCAACGGTCAGAGAGGAATGTGCATTGCACCTGTTGCCAGGGTTGCAGGTCCGTAGCAGCCTTGCCCGCATTGTATTGTCAATATGATTAGAGCGGTACGTCTCCATTTTAAGAAAACAGATTAAGACGAAAACATTCTGAAATGCACACAGTTTAAAACGCAACTCTATCAGTTCAGTTCAGTTCAGTGCAGTTTCTGTTAGCTAAGCGTGGCAATGCAACCCGCAGTAATAAAACTATTAAAGATGGCCGGTCCATGTTACAAACGCCTGCAAAGTTCATGAAAGGTTGAACATATTATGCACATATCTTTGGGATGCCAACTGTGAAAATTTAAGGTCAGAGGTACTATAACTTCCCTAGAATAAATGAAAATCTAACTAGTTTTCTTTGAGATTTTTTTAAATTACGACTATTTTCGTGTTACGAAAAAAAGAGAGCTCGATCAATTATCGAAGATTATTTCCTCAAAACCGAATATTACGCTTTTTACGATTCCAGGGAAAGGTTATATAGCCACTCTCTCTCAAATGATGACAATGTCAGGGAACTTTCAGAATTAGGGCTGCAAAAGGGACAGGCTACCTTTAATGTATGCACATTTGTTTGCGGCAATCAATGGGCAATCAATATGGCATGGCATTATTAATTTGATGATAGTGTTGTCCTCTGAGATCAAGGCAATATTATGTCGCTTTCGTACTGTTCACCCTATTGGTAGGATTACAGAACGTTTATGTGTGTATGTGTGTGTGTGTGTGTGTGTGTGTGTGTGTGTAATTAGCTCAAAGCGCAAAAAAGAGAACATACTAACATTATATTCTACGACATATTTCGTGTGTGAGTGATTGGGACTTTGTGTGATTGAGGTGTGTGTGTATGTTTGTATGTTTGTGTGTGTGTGTGTGTGTGTGTGTGTGTGTGTGTGTGTGTGTGTGTGTGTGTGTGTGTGTGTGTGTGTGTGTGTGTGTTTCTAATTGCATGATTATGCAGGAACTAATGCTACTTTGCATTGACACGTAATTGTCATCAAGGGAATTATGCATACCCCCCGCCGGGTTATTCAACGCACTTTATCAAACTTAACAAATCCATTGTGGCCAGTGGTGGTTGAAAATGCATCACCCTAATGAGATTGATTGATTTCATACACTGAAGTACTCATACTCCGTAACTGTTTACAATTAATAAATATGCAATTAAGTAAAGTGCACTTTAATTATTTAGTCGGGAACATGATCAGTCGATATTACTGAATGTACTTTAAAACACATTCCAAGGACGATTAAGCATCTGGGGTGGATGCATGGTTTAGTTATATAAACATGGAAAATGTGTTATAATTATGCATGCTATTTAGGGTTGCGTAAAAATGCGTTCAAACTGAGAACATTTTTTTCTCTGCCGTTTGTTATCATTGCACTCGTCTGTCCGATCAGTCACGTAGTCATGTTTCCCTCGACGATAACACGGTAGAATGGCTAAATAATAGAGTTTCTTGAGCACTTTGTCGCAGCGGGATAAAAGTTTGGTGTCTTTTAGCCCGAGGCGATCGGCAGAGGCTGTGGTAAAGAGCATGCAGTGTGAACACCCCCTAATGTGTACCCATAGTAGGTCATGCAGAATGACTCGCACTGTCGAATGTTTGGTCGCGCTGTCAGGATGAGTTTGATGTGAACACGGTTTGATGGGTACCCCTGCATCAATGGAGCAGCGTGGGGTAGGAGGGAGATGGTCAGGAAGGGGAAAGGACGGGAGGGGGAGCAGGGGTGGCTGGGCAGGGAGAAGGACACGGGGAGGGGGTGGTATCGAGGAGGAGGATGTGCTTGAGCAAGGGGTGGGCTTGGCCGGGCTGAGGGGTGGGAGAGGTACTTAGGTAACGGGAGGGGGCGGGGATTCGCTGAACGAAGGATGATTGGAAAGATTGGGGAGCAAGAAGGAATATCATTAGGGAGGGAGATGGGAGGGGAGAAGGGTATGCGTGGAAGGGAATGAACATGGAGCGGGAGGAGTGTTTTGTTAGTTTAAAGAACGTCCGATGTATGTGGATGTAGTTTGTATGTGGGGGGTGGGGAAGGGTGATAGGGCAGGGACAGGCAGGGGGTGATGATCGCAAGAAACTGATTTTCTGTTATCATGCTCATCTTGACTTCTTGCCTGAACGGTGCGTCATATCAATCAATCACGCCTCTATTCATGTATTCATTTATTTATGTATTACTTCCTGCATTAAAGGAATGAAACACGGTAACGCAGGTTATTGAACTAGACAGCATTTTGTCTTTGGGTTCTTTCAATATTCTAAAATGTAAGTGTGAATTAACGTATTGAGGCATTTCTAACGACAAACACGATTTTACCGTTTTATATTAATCGAATAAATTAATGTAATTTGAGAAAATATAATCCATTTTATTATCGTTGCCTGATTCATTAAATGCCTGAGATTACATGTAATTTCCGTATAATGTTTTTTTTTTGCGTCACTATTGTCTTTTCAAGCTTATTTCAATTACATGCATAATACGATATTATTTTTAACGTGAGAAATCAAGCAGAAGAAATATGTTTTGTGAGAAGCTATCTGAATGAATTGCCACTAGAATTGTTTCGTTATTGCTTACATCCAATAATATGGAAAGCATTTTCAATCTTATAAAATTAACTCCATACACGTGAAGACAAGACGAAATGTGTTTTTGTTAGTAGATTCGTCCTTATAACCACCTTTCCTCATCATCTGTTAAGGGAATAACAACATATGAACATTGATATCTTACAACCTTTTCCGAGCCACTGCACTTAGTAATAAAAACGAAACCTTGAGTACGTCACGAACGAAGTTTCATTGCGTGTCACATTTCCAGTCGTCATGGTCGTAGGCCCTTATACGACTGCAGAGTCCTGGCAAAATCGTGTCGTCTGCGGTAGATTTTACTTTGAGTTTGTAAGTTCTAAAATGTGTGTATTTTAAAATACATATATAAAACCATGTTCCAGTATGACGTAAGTGACATAAATAGAACTCGTTCAAGGCTTACATGTGCTTCATGGTCACGTACAGTGTAGTGTGTAATTATCCTTCTGTATAAGCATTACTGTATAATAGTTTCAAAAGCATTATATCAAAGGCTTTAAGTTTTCAGATCAGATGATGTGTTTAACAAACTCATAGAGAAGTCGCAAGTGACACAACGCGTGAGCAGAGTGAGCAATATAAAGACTCTAAGTACGGTGATGAAATCATTTCTTATTCATCGTCACGACAGGGAATGAAATCAGGCGAGTTAGACGCTCGATGGTGTGCTTATTGATCACGGTAACGACTTCTCGTTAAGCAACTCTAAATATATACTCCCAGTTTATTTCAGCGCTGTCTCCACGATGTAACCAAGGATATGGATATTTCGCTGATATACCCAACTACTAAACTCATCAACCGGAAATGATCCTCTGAGAAGGTTTCACCGTAACTTTGCCCGCGATCTTACCATCCAATTCACTGCTCGTAAATTGGTAATCATGACAATGCAACGACATACGGCCACAGCAAACGACGCGATCCGAACAGTCGTGCGACTTTGCAATTGGCTGGATCGCAGGACACGGTCATTTGATTTGTGCAAGAATGCGACGTCAGATTTTCAGTCACGGGTCCTTGCGACTGAAGAATCGTGGCAAAATCGTGTCGCTGCGGTAGTCTTGATTGGTTAGCCTGGTGAGCATGGTGAGGGGTTACACTTGACTCTCCTCCTATTTGGCTTTGATAACCAGTCTGCTGACATGTCGTTACATAGTCTTGATCAGTCATGTTTAATAAAAGCGTTGGTTCCGTTGCGATATGAACTTTGTAACGGTCATTGTCATTTTTCCTTTGTAAATGTTCTTGGAGTATGCCTTGATTGTAACTGATATCGGTTATCATGTGGACATTCATGGGTCAAAATGTCATATGTAAAAGTGGTAATTGCCAATGTCAATTATACAAAGAAGTCATCAAAACAATTTGGAATTTTAAATGGTGTAACTCGGACCTATGTTGGTATTCATTTGAAATAGAGTGTGTAGGATCGTCACTCTGGGACTAACTGGTATCTATTGGGCATGTTCGGATGAGTAGAATTATGGTAGATAAACAGTCAAATATAAATACTGAGAAGAAGTAGAAAAAAGAAGAACAACATCATTTGCATTTCCCATTTTTGGAGGGGCAGTAGTGTTTCTCCAATTGATTTTGGCTGCTCGGAAGCAAGTTAGTCAGCACAACTTATTTTCACTTTTGCCGATAAATTAGGTGAAATTAACAGTGAAATATTTGTTTTTTCTCGAGCAACTCGCTCCCAAGTGGGCCCCAAAACGGTACGGATGGATGTACGATAATTGCCAATCTGATTATAATGAGTATGTGCTTTCACACGAAGTGAACGAGCTTCGATTATCGCACCCCTTGAAGCGGCTTGATTTTCGAGAGCTATTTGCTCGCTCGCCAAAAAAAAAAAACAATGAAGATTTTCTTGCTGTAATTAGCACAAAGCGCAAAAAAAGGGGAACATACTAACATTATATTCTACGACGTATTTCGTGTGTGAGTGATTGGGACTTTGTGTGAATGTAGTATGTGTGTGTGTGTGTGTGTGTGTGTGTGTGTGTGTGTGTGTGATATGTGTGTGTTTGTGTGTGTGGGAGTACGTACTGATATCTACATCTGCTTTCTTCGTTTACGCTCTTAGGTGCCCCTTATTTCATGTTACCTATACTCTAGTTTGAAAATCGTTTCTCCGGCTTTAATTCGAAATAATAATGTGTGTGTACGTATTGTGTATGTTTATGTGTCATAATGCATTGATCATGGATCATGTTCTATCAAGCATATTTGCTTGGGTTGCATCCCCCTCCCCCCCCCCCCCCCTTCCCCCACCGTTCCCGCCCTGTTGTCGGAAAGCTGGCAGGATGAAAAAGATGAGTGACTGTGTTGCCCCACCCCTCCTGAACACTGTGCATGTTCAGACAAATTAATCCTAACATGGATATGATCAAAACATTCCGTGAAAGCAGCAGAATCACGTCATGCCAGTTTCAATCGTTACATAAAACCACAGAAAGCACTTGAACATGATGCTGAAGACTCTCAAAATCAAATGTCACTGCTTATATACCTACCTCTTTTGCACCGATGAACTTGAAGAATGAAATCAAATTCCACCGGCCGCATGTATGTGAAATCTTTAAGTATTGGCTACTCGCACGTACGTGTAGCGAGCCATGTGTAAGTAATTGGCCACAATACGATCGATAACCACTATTCAGATTCAATCTTGTTGGCACAGCGGGTATGATGTTGGAGAATATATGAATAATACCAACCCTATTTTGATTGTGTCTTCAGCCTATGTATTTATATGAAATAATAATCTAACGCAGTAGTCTTTCAGCCTGATTAAAATCGCATCTGGAATGTTGTAAGGGCCCTACGAGTTGTATAAATAAGTATTTTGAAGATGACTTTGCAGTCGTTGTTTCGGATTTTGTCCTTTTGATAATAATTTGTGTCTGTTTGGTAGGGTGAGATAAGCGTGCTGTTTTGGAATGCTCGACTTTTTACCCAGTTCTCTTTAGTTTAATAATGCATCAGATTGAATGATTATTCTCGTGTATGGTGATGGTGGTGGTGATAGGAGACTCCCGGATATGATAAATTATTCAAGGTAATATGTGCCCCTCGGCTAGGTTGAGTTGGAAACGGAGTCAATGGGGATATTCTCAAAGGGAAAATGGGTAAATAATTGGAATGTAACTCATATATCCTTCATTTGATCTTGATATGTAGACATAAATAGAGGGAGAGAAGGCTGGAGAGGTGATGAGAATTAGAAAGTGGGAGCGAGGGAAGAAGCGGCGGAAGATGGAGATTTAGAAGGGAGGGCGAGAATCAGAAAGAGGGAGAGAGGGAATAGGAGGAAGGTACAAAGAGAAAGAAAGAGAAATGGAGAGCGAAATACATTATGCAGAGCGTTTAAAAAATGTACTCGATGTTCAGATGCTAATAATTTAAAAAGTATAAGTAAGCACACGAGAGTTAGATATAAAGTGCAACAAAATAGCTTTCATTTGGTACCAGTCCCAAATCAGCAATGTCCCACATCGCCGAGTTCTTTGTCTGAATGTACAGTGAGAGAGGTGGAGGTAGAGATGAGAGGAAAGAGAGTAGGAGGTCGGGTGGTTAAGAAAGACGACATCGAAGTAGGAAGCAGAGGAGAATAAGAGGTAGAGATGAAGAATGATACAAGAGAGAGATAGCGGGAATGGAGAGGGATGATACGTGTGACTATAGATATGAAAACGATGTTGGAGATGTTGGAGCGTTTCTTAACGTACACCGTTGATCTATTTTTTTTCTCTCCCCCTTCCACCCTTGACTTATGAAAGGGATTATTTTAGGGGTGGGAGAGGAAATTGAGCAAATCGAATCACACATACGACTTCGCAATGACCGCCATGAATCTGCTTGGTCGGCTAAACATGAACCCAAAGAACCTTTTCGCCACTTTCGTTATTCAACGGGAAGAGAGGGGGTGTGGAGAGAGAGAGAGAGAGAGAGAGAGAGAGAGAGAGAGAGAGAGAGAGAGAGAGAGAGAGAGCGAGAGAGAGAGAGAGAGAGAGAGAAAGAGAGACAGAAAGAAAGAAAGCGAGAGAGTGGAGATCATGCTGGTAACCTTTCTTTGTAAGAAGACAGGTTGTACATCTATAATCCCCCCCCCCCCCATCTCTCTCCATTTCCCCTTCTCTTTATGTCCCCCTTCCCTTCTCCCACTTTCTCTCTCTACCCCTTTACTCTCTTCCCCTTTTCTCTCCTTCCCCCCTCTTTCCCACCCCTCCCCCCCTCTCCCATTACCACCTCCCCAAACTCTCTCTCTCTCTCTCTCTCTCTCTCTCTCTCTCTCTCTCTCTCTCCCTCTTTCTCTCTCTACACTCCTTCCCTCCACCCTCTCTCTCTCTCTCTTCCCCTCTCTCTTTCTGCCATTCTCACGCACTACATTACCACACACCCACTTCCCATTTCCACATCCCGCTTGCAATGTGGGTAAATGAGACTTGTGTATAATTCACGGACAAGCAGTCCTCAATTTGTAAACATATATCCATCTTGATCTACCTGGCTATGTCGTGTAGCGGGAATAATTAGAGCATCATGATTGACGGCCAAATGCATTCGTGATCAGTTCAGAAATTATTGATGCGTGTGAAAAGTGCGCCGTCTACCCTTTGCCTGCTTCATTAATACACAATGAGTACATGTTCGTGTTTGAATTTAGCATGAATGTAAGTCTGGGACGTGTTGTACATTGGTTGTTAGTCTTGTTACGTGTAAGCAATCATAACTTCCTTTCCACAAGTCGATCAGCATTAATAATTTGAGTGTAGTAGTCGTAGTGTCAGCAGCAGTAGAAGTATTAGCACCAGTAGTAGTGGTAGTAATATAGAGCAGTAGTAGTAGAAATAGAAGTAGTAGTAGTAGTAGTAGTAGTAGTAGTAGTAGTAGTAGTAGTAGTAGTAGTAGTAGTAGTAGTAGTAGAAGTAGTAGTAGTAGTAGTTTTAGTGGTAGTAGTGGTAGTAGTAGTAGTAGTAGTAGTAGTAGTAGTAGTAGTAGTAGTAGTAGCAGTAGTAGTAGAAGTAGTAGTAGTAGTAGTAGTAGTAGTAGAACATGTTGTAGTAGTAGTAGTAGTAGTAGTAGTAGTAGTAGTAGTAGTAGTAGTGGTAGTAGTAGTGGTAGTAGTAGTAGTAGTAGTAGTAGTAGTAGTAGTAGTAGTAGTAGTAGTAGTAGAAGTAGTAGTAGTAGTAGTTTTAGTGGTAGTAGTGGTAGTAGTAGTAGTAGTAGTAGTAGTAGTAGTAGTAGTAGTAGTAGTAGAAGTAGTAGTAGTAGTAGTAGAACATGTTGTAGTAGTAGTAGTAGTAGTAGTAGTAGTAGTAGTAGTAGTAGTAGTGGTAGTAGTAGTAGTAGTAGTAGTAGTAGTAGTAGTAGTAGTAGTAGTAGTAGGAGGAGGAGGAGGAGGAGTAGTAGAGGTAGTAGAAGTAGTAGTAGCAGTAGTACAGGTGTTGTAGTAGTAGTAGTAGTAGTAGTAGTAGTAGTAGTAGTAGTAGTAGTAGTAATAGTAGGAGGAGGAGTAGTAGAGGTAGTAGAAGTAGTAGTAGTAGTAGTAGTAGTAGTAGTAGTAGTACAGGTGTTGTAGTAGTAGTAGTAGTAGTAGTAGTAGTAGTAGTAGTAGTAGTAGAACTAGTGGTAGGTACTGTAGTAACAGTAACCACAGTAAACTGGAAGTCACAGTACAATGTTATTGTAGTAGTTGCACTCAAATATTAGAAAACCAGTGCCTTGTAGCAGATTCATACTCTTCACCCGACCCCTTCCTTCACACAAGCCCCCCCCCCCCCCCCCCACACACACACACACACAAACACATACTTTACCATATTCTTAGCTACCTGGGGCATGGTAGTGAGCTGTACCCTCAATAACACACATTTCACAATTCTCAAATAGTTCTCAAGTACTTATTATTTCACAATCATATTCACAGTCCTACAAGTAGTACATTAATTCAAATAAAAAATCACACATTTGTACTGTCCTGAAATTTGAGCTTTCATGTAGTGTAACATATAATGGCAATCATGAGAGTACCATCAATATATAACTTGCCCTCAAATAATATCTTTTTATAATTCTTCAACCGTCAGTCCTTTCTATGAAGTTCCTGTTAACACTGATTTAAGTGGAGATCCTTTTATGACTGTCAGAAATGTTGCTTTTTATTTATGACTCTATAAACATGGATTGTTAATTGTTGTTGCTATGTCTGCAAGCCTTTGGCACCATGTTATTGAATACCGATCTCAGCAAATGAATACTAATTTGCAGATTTGATGAATGTCATATAACTGAGTGATTTCATTCCTGAACACAAATGCATGCCATATTCCATAATGATCAACAACAGCAATGGTATAACATGGATCACTAGTAATCCCATTCTTGATAAACAATGGCCAGTGCTATTATAATAGCCCCTTGCATGTCCAGTTTATTCATAATATTGCAATGAAATCTATCTATCGTCAGGTCAATTCACTACGGTAAATTTACTGCACTGCATCATCAATTGCTTTAAGGAAGCTTCATTTGCCCATGCAGATTGTGTTCAGGAGTAATCTGCATATTCAGTTAAATTTTTTTCTGATTTCTTTTGCAAGGGGCATGAACAAAATCCCTGAAAAACCACAAAAAATCGGACATTATATTCTGATCATAAAATGACCCAAGAACCCTTCCTTTATTACGGAAACCAGATCGAGAACAGAACAATTTTCAAACCAGCAACAAATCTGTAGAGTCTAAGTACGAGATCAATGTTAATGTAGCATAGTCATAATGGCAGTTTTAGCTTTCAATGACCTACATTGTAGGTGTAGTTCACTGCATGTAAGTATTCAAGACGTATACAGAACAGCACTCGGAACCTTGGCAACTACTTCTCTCTAATTGGAGTTGAGGTGGGTCATAAACATTGTAGGTTATCTCTTGAACACAAGAAGTCGGATGGGAGCAAACCATTCTCTAAACATCCTCTTGAAAAAACAAGGTAAGTGTGGAGTACTGCATCAGTAGTACTGACATATTGGGGCTTACTAAAAGCCTACTCTTCACCCAATCAAGGGTCTTGGATAAACTGCTAGTAACAGGAGAGTACAGATAACCTATGCAGGTTCCAATGCCTAGCATGATGCAGTATATGTAGTATAGGGCAGCAAGATGTTGATATCATTCCATAATATATAACTTTTCACACATTTGGTATTCCATCCAATATACTATACATCTATTGCATAATGATTTCTCAATATTCATATATATCAGTATCAAATCTCAAACCTGATTCTGCAGATATATAGTCGGTATTTCGATTATGTACAACCAGTCTTCTATAAATAGTTTCAGTATACAGGATAAGGAGGGGAGAAAAATATAGAAACGGGGCGACGGGCGGTGTTTGCCAGCCGTAGTCCTGCTATAATATTGAGCAGAGCTTTGAGGGTTTGTTGTTTTTGTCTTTATCTTTGCTCTTCTTTTTGCTGCTAGGGCGGGATCCCTTGCCCTTGCCCTTGGCCGGGGGTGCTGGGGGCGGGACGGGGGGTTCCAGCCGCTTGCGCTGCATGCGGTGCAGGGCGATGCGGTAGGTGCCTGTGATGCTGTTGCGCGAGTCTTGATCCCGCGTGCCTTCCAGCTGCTCGTCCTTAATCCCCAGGGCCGTCAGCTGGTCCAGCACCTCCAGCTCCTCGTTGGATGCCGACTCCCGCCGGAAGCAGGGAGTCAGGTGGTAGGAGGGGTGCGCTGGGGGGTACTCCTGCCCCTGGAGCCAGGCCGCGTTCTTGATCTGCTCGATGCTACAGCGATCCCCAGGACTCTGCTTCAGCACGCTACGGATCAGCTGCTGCCCGCCCGACGACACGTACGAGGGGATCGTGAAATGTCCGTCCAGAATGCACTTTTTCAGTTTGGCGACCGTGTCCGCACGGAAGGGCATAACGCCCGTCATCATAAAATACAGCATGATCCCTAAGGCCCATGTGTCCACAGGGGGGCCGATGTAGTGTTCGTCTTTGAAGAGTTCGGGAGCGGCGTATGGAGGCGAGCCGCAAAAAGTGTTTAGCGTATCGCTCATCTTACAGTAAGTACTGAAACCAAAATCTCCCACTTTCACGTAGCCGTTGGCTGCATAGAAGACATTCTCTGCTTTCAGATCTCGGTGAATAATGTTCTTGGAGTGCTGGAGGAGAGAAACGAGACAAGGAGAGAGAGAGAAACGTTAATCATTAGGGTAACACTGATTGAGTAACGCAGCAATAAGAAGACCTTTTTTTTTTAACTGTATGTATCTTTTAAGCATGTCTTTAAAACAATTAGTTACTTAAAGAAAGCCTAAAGCTTGTCTGAGGTTTGCCCAACTAGCAACAAGTTATAAATTCACGATGCAATCTAAGCATTGAAAGTGAATCATAAGACACAATTGAATGTTGTAATGCATTACTACACAGTTAGTGGGTGAGGTTGTGAATACATTACAAAAAGGGGTTATTGAATGTTCTTTGGAATACTGCATGTATTGTGATATTGTGCATAAAATGTGTTTGTTTTTCTTCATTCCAAATATCTCACTCCTAGCCATATTTGGTGCATTAAAAACATTTTCTCAAAATAGAAAAATTGGTACCCAGTTTTTTTTTTTTACAAAGCTAACCTCTGCCTTTAAAATCATACCAGAGCATCTTTCGCAAGTTGGTTATTGATTCAGCGACAAAAAGAGTGTCCCACAGCGGATAGGTCTCCGATGGCAATTTTTACTATGTTTCTCAAGATGAATGTATACCTTAGAATGGTGCTTGATTACACATCATGCCTAGCGACTTCCCATGCCTTTTTCAATTGAGCTTCACTTCTGAGAAAGACCATCACCCACTTTAATCTTCAAGGGGCTTCATGGTACTTGTGGAATCATCGATCGTACATGCAATGTCATGAATGGCTTCAAATACTCGCCCTGTCCACGTTCATGTAAAGCCCACTATTTGCTTTGCGGCACTGTCGTTATGGGCACGAAGACAGCGTGCATTAGCCTCAAGTTTTGCCGGGTTCTGAATAACAGCTACAGGAGTAATTAGGGATTTAAGAGGTACCTTTGAACCTCTCTATTCACAAACAAGTTGTGTTCAAGTGCCTCATTAGGTATGCAGACTTCAATTTGTCATTGGTTGGTTTGGAGAAAAAGGTGCAACCTTTTGGGTGATGGAGGTAGAGGATAAACATGGAGGCTAAACTGTACAAATCACAGGAAATGAAAATACATGTTCATGTAGCTGGATATATAAACACTGCAAAGCTTTTCAATTGAACAATGCAAAGGAATGGCATATCATCAGCTTTCAAAAACATCAGCCCCCACCCTTTCTTTTACTGTATTCTCCCAGAAAATTTTTCTTTCTTAAATTACAGATCTATTTTATTTACTATAAACAAGCAATAAAATGTATGAGCCAGCATTCAACATTACTCTAAAAAATATCTGATTAAAACGATTTAGTCTTGCCAATTTAAAAACTACAGAATGATCAGTTCTGCTCTAAAAAGACCTTGCTCCTGAATGAGTTAACAACATGACTTTTAAGAAAAAAGTGTTGCTAATTTGAAATACAGGTATCAAAATATGATAAATAATGGTAGCTCCAAAGCTTGTCCAAACTTTTGTCTGAGAAGCAACAACAAATATATTCAGAGTGAATTTCCACCAATTGAAACTAAACAGCTACGAACAGGTGAATGTCGTAACGTGCTACTATGCAGTAAGAGATCAAGTTGTGAATTCATTATGAAAACGGTAAATTGCAACTCACTATAAGACAGGGTCTGATCAAATGTCCACTGGGGCTTACCATATGATGGACCGCGGAGACGACCTGAGCGTAGATGGGCTTGCACTCCTCCTCGGCGATCTTGCCCTCGTTGGAGATCTTGGTGAAGAGCTCTCCGCCCGGAGCGTACTCCATGACGAGGTGGAGCTTGGCCAGAGTCTCCACTACCTCATACAGCCGGATGATGTTAGGGTGGTGGAGCCGCTCCATGCAGGAGATCTCCCGGGACAGGAGCCGTTGGGTCTTCTGGTCAAGCTTCGTCTTGTCCAGGATCTTGATGGCCACTTTCTCTGCAAGAGGGAGAACAAGGAGGTAGGAGGGATGTTGTCATGTCATCTTCTTTTCTCTAGTGTTTTTTTTTTCAATTCAATTCAATTCTTTATTCATTTAACAAACAAGAATAAACAACTTTCATGAACGATGAGTATAAGGCATCACCAGAAAGCCGATGGCTTGTGAGATGTGATAACCTTTAAAGTTTTAAGTTTAAGTTTTGATTGCTTTAATCTTCTACTTTTTTATCAGATGCAACAACAACTTTCTCTGAGCAGTGTGGAGGATAACAAGGAGAGAGTAGAGATGCTGCACATTAAAAAAACATTTTTTTTTTTTAATTTCATTACATACATACGCAGTGTATAATGAAAGAAATGCAAACTCGTCTTTTGAAAACTTTATGAACATTTTAACAACAAATTTTAACGTCTTTATTCCTCTACATAGACGAACCAGATCAAACTACAAGAAAATACCAAGACAGCCGTGGATCACAAAATCCCTTCTCAGGTCTATTAACAAAAAAAACAAACTTTTTTGTAAATACCGTAAAGCCTCTAGTGTCATAAATAAATCTCGTTATACTCGCTATCGTAACACTCTGTCATCTACACTACGTTTAGCTAAGAAATTGTATTTTTCTAAACAGTTTGATAAATATAAGTTTGATATCAAGAGTACGTGGAAGGTGATAAACACAGCTTTGAAAGCAAAAACTGACTCTAATTCTCCAAATCATATTATTCAAGATGGTCGCCATATCGATGATCTAGTGGCAATGGCGGAAGTATTCAATGACTTTTTTGTAAACCTAGGGCCACATCTTGCTAACAAAATACCAAATACGCAGACTAAATTTCATTCTTTTCTAAAAGAAAGAAATGCCAATTCCTTGTTTTTCATTCCCATTGTTGAAGAAGAAATCAAAGAAATAGTCAAAAATCTAAACAACAAAAAAAGCTCAGGTAACGATGGTATCACAATATTCCTATTGAAAAACATAATAGATGAAATCATTTCTCCCCTAACTCATATCCTAAATCAATCCTTGTCTACTGGAAAGGTCCCTCAAAAAATGAAAATTGCTAAAATTATTCCTATATTTAAAAAAGGCCAAAAAGAAATTGTAAATAATTACCGCCCAATATCCCTTTTAACCTCAATCTCAAAAATTCTTGAAAGACTTGTTTACAAACGAACTCTCAGATTTCTTGTTAATTGTAAGATTCTTTCAAATTTTCAGTTTGGATTCAGACAAAAACATAGCACAACTCATGCTTTACTAGCTTTTATTGACAAAGTAGCTCACGCAATTGATGACGTTTCCCATACCATCGGTGTTTTTCTCGACTTTTCTAAGGCGTTTGATACGATTGACCACGACATTCTTCTTTATAAATTAAGTCATTACGATATCCGTGGGAAGGCTCTAGATTGGTTTAGGGATTACCTTACTGATCGAAAACAATATGTAAATATCAATGGACAAGAATCTAGTTTGAAATTAATTTCTTGTGGTGTCCCCCAGGGTTCCCTCTTAGGCCCATTGTTGTTCATTTTGTATATCAATGACCTTCAAAATTCGTCACAAATCCTTTCTTTTATATGCTTTGCAGATGACACCAATTTATTTTTCTCACATCGCAACCCTAACACGCTCACACTTATATTAAACAATGAATTAACCCATGTACAGTCTTGGATCCATGCAAACAAATTATCGTTGAGTATTGACAAAACACATTATATGTTATTTAGCAATTCATTGCAAGTTATTCCAAATGATATAATTATTAATGATATCAATTTGAAACAGGTAGACAGTACTAAGTTCTTAGGACTTCATATTGATAGCAATTTATCCTGGAAAACTCATATTAATTTTTTATGCAAAATATTATCCAGGAACACAGGAATTCTAAACAAGCTAAAACATTTCTTTCCCTCTCACATATTACAAACTATATATTCAACTTTAATTTCTCCATATCTTAACTATGGAATTTTAGCTTGGGGAAATTCATCAAAGCTTTTGCTCGATTCTCTTTTTATTCTACAAAAACGTGCAATAAGAATTGTTAACCACGCCGAGTATTTATCTCACACAATTGATCTTTTCAGAAATAACAAAGTTTTGAAATTGATTGACTTGTTTAACTATAATGTTGGTATTTTTATGCATAAACTTTCCACTAATGAGCTTCCTGAAGTCTTCCTTCAAATGTTCACTAGAAATAACTCTGTTCATAACTATCCAACCCGGCAACATGACGCTTATCACCTTCCACGTACTCGAACAATTTTTGCACAAAAAACAATTATGTTTACAGGGCCCAAATACTGGAATGATCTCCCCCAAGATGTCAGTGGTTGTGTATCATTATATCCATTCAAACGTAAACTTAGAATGCATCTATTGAATAGTTACTCTACGTAAGCTCATTGAGATTCTAAACTTTTGTGTATAATGTTCATTTCCGTGTGTAATTTACATAATGCCTTGCTGTTGCACGCTTCCGAAATCCTGCCCGATACTGTTTTTCACTCGTTCTCTATATATGCTCATGATTTCGTAAGCGCGGCAGCAGCAGGCATTGTTCTTAGCACCTCATTGCAGCTGGCTGGTGGCTACTCAATACATAGTAGGCCGATAACGCTATAACATTCCAATGTTACGAACTGTTATTCATATCAATCTGAACTTAATTTGACTGTTGTTCATCCGATATACATATAGTTGTAGTACGCAGACTGGATTCCTTAGGTATTGTAATTTACGCGTTTGCATAATATCTCGACACGTTGTATCATATGAAGACAGCATCAAAAACTCAATCGGATAATTATTGACGTGCTCTTGATTGTTTATTCAAGCTATTAAGTATGTGTAAAAATCTCCTTGCATTCTCATAGCCCTAAATTCACAGGTTAAATCTTGTTCACTTATATATGAGAAGTATCTGTTTTACGTCCTCGAAGAATTTGTGTTATTTCTTGTTTTAGTTTGGTCCTAAGTTGCATCCGTACTCTATATCTATTTATATATACACCAATTTTACCGGGACTTACGCCTATCAAGCTTGCTTCTAGTAGGTCCCATCATATTTCTCTCTCAATTTCCATCTTATCATATATTGTATATTTATGTTGTATTAAGTTGTACATCCAAGTTGGATATTGTATATTATTTTGTTTTGCACATTGTATTCATCGAGAAGTATGAAAATAAATTGAAATTGAAATTGAAAAACATCAACACAACAATAGCACATGCCTGTGGGAATTTCAGATTTTTTATTTTTTTTTATCTTCATTAATTAAGAGTCTAATCTCATTTATTTTTTTAGATTCTTCATTCAGAGTCTAATCAAATAAAATACAATCAACATGATAATGAGGAGAGAGAGCACAGACAGTTTAACCCCGTGTTAAGCTTTGAGAAATCCAAAGTGCATCATGACATCAATCAGTCTTGTATCAGCAGTCACGTTATGTACTCTACACCTGTACAGTATAGAGGGCACTTGTCCTTGTACAAGCATGAAGACACGATGTGCTCTGCCAAGCTAACAGTCAAATGTTCAATCACACCCAGGCTTTACGATCCGTGTCCATGGCAACCGCTATCAACACCACAAACATACCCTTTACACATGCAGTACGCTGCATGTTGTGGACACAAGTCTTGGATTATATTTACGAAGTAAGGAATCACTTTTTTTTCATGGGAAATCTCCAGTCATTTCTGTAACATGCATACTGCACAATTTCCACTAAGAGATGTATTAATATATTACCAGTATGTTCACCATGACGTATCCATTGTAGTGATAACTTGACAATTACATGGATCCATCTACAATCATTCTCACCTTGCAATACAAATGTGTATTACACTTATTATAATATTTTATTACCTGACTTGAGTTTTGAGATCTTAAGTATGCATTTAATTATATGTTCTATTAGTGTTATTCTAAAGTTGAAATGAGAACTTTTGACAAAAACATAAGAAAAAATTATTCACGATACTTGACACACATGTAACAAGACAGATTTTTTTGTGTGTGTGCAATAACTATTCGTCCTGAAGTTAGAGACAATTATTTCAGTTGCCCCATAGCTACACATTAGAAAAGTCTTTAATGTCCTTTTGTATTAGTGTATTTGTTATGTGATAGAACTGTGAGCAACAGCTGTATGAAGTTATCATTTCATACCTGAAGGGAGTTTAGGTACGCAATAATAACTGTTGATACATGTACCTCGTCACGCCAGCAGTCCCAATAAAAAAGTAGGCTAATCAGATTGGTTTGCTGCTGCTCAGAATTTGGGTCCCGAAGACGAAGCTGCCGAACGCTCCGGCCTTGTCAAGTGTGGGCATGATACACACATTTTAATTCCTCTAGACACTTGGAGCCATATTCATAAAACCTTACTTACCCTGGTTGTATGTAGATATTAAAATGCATTCAGCTAAATGCATTTTTAGTTCAAGCTATCTACATGTACATAAATGTGCATGAAGAGTGTGTGTATGTAGGCTAGTAGGGTTTCACGAATATGTCATCCGACTTGCTCTCGAACTTTGCCAGGCTGTCGGCTTCATATCAAACGTAGCCGGGCCCCGCAAATGAATTTTTATTTTCCCCCTTTGCACATCACTGTATGCTTTATTTGAGCTCACGCATCTTTCCTCTCTAGGTCATGAGCATCTAAACATTGACGTCAGAGCAGAACAATTTGGATTTAAAACAGGCCACAATCAACCTAGCATCAGTAATCACAATCGCTCCCCCCCCCTCCCCCACCTTGGAAATGAATGTCTATGAAGTTCACGACCGTGCGCATCAATTCCCTACCGTAGAGCGGATCGATATGATGGGCCCCTCGTCCCCTTCACTTTACGACCGAAAGAACAACGATTTGGGTTAGGAAATCACGCTGACGTCACAGAGACCAAGCGATTCTGGCAGGTGAAATTTGTGCTCGTCGTCATACATGTACCGCGTGTTCTGTGTGCATAGTGTGTATGGAGCCAGGTGATTGTAACTATCACTGGAGTGTAGAGTCGATGAGACGGTCTGTTTGTATTAGGATCAGTTGTCATGGAGGAAGCATTCAATAGACATAACATCATCTACAAGAATATATCACATGTACAGTACATGTACACTACAGCTCAAAGGAATTGGCATCGGTAAAGGGAGAGGGAAGAAAGGGAAGGAGCCGCAGTGTTAAACCGAGGTATATTTTGTCCAGTTCAGCATGAAATACAATGTTTTAGCTGAACTGCACAAAATATACCACAGTTTAAACTGAGGCCCCTTCCCTTTCTTCCCTTTCCCTTTCCCTATGCCAATTCCTTTGAGCTGCAGTGTAGGACCACACATTGTAAAATGTAAAATTAGTGTACATATCAGCACAGTATTGCTTCAAATCAGCAAAACATTATAACACATACACATGGGTGTGCCGTGATTAAGTAGCCGATGCAATGCTAAATTGAACCCCAGTGAATTTTGCTTTTTCCACACACTTGTGGGGAAGACCCCGCAAATAATTCTTCCAATTACTTTTTGTATTATTTGTATCTTTGTACAAATGTATGTATTGTATCTTTTATCTAAGTTTTTTAAAGTTTGTATACAAAGTGAATGTACAGATGACGCCAGAAGTATACATACACCCAGGGAATTCAAAGAAAAGTTAACACTTGCCAAACATCATAAAATTTACTGTATCTTATACACTATTTGTGCTATCATGTGGATTTTGATATCAAACAAATGACCATGTCATGCCCCTTCATCACATTGCTTTTTCATCAGAAGCTGGAAAATATTTAGGTGTCATTTTTTTTTCTCCAAAAATCTTCATGTTTTAGACAAATTAAAAATAAAAACTTGACAAAAACATTTCATGCTAGTTACCTCTCAACACAAACATTTCAGATTTCACTTTTTTGTTCAGTGGGGACATATCATGGTAGAAAATGTAATATAAATCAAAGATTTGACATTTACCTGTATATATTTCTATGAAACTACAGTATGTTTGAAAAAATAATAACACACTATAAAATACATTTGGCACGAATATTACTTGTTTTTCTTGGAACAAAATTCCACCTGAAATATAATTTAATCCCAACAGCACTCCAATCATATGGAAGAGCTTAATACGCTCTTCCATTTGATACCAAATTCGTCATAGTAGTATTTATATTTCTGAAGATGTAGGGTATGTCTTATGTTTGGCAAGTGAACAAATTCTACTGAATTCCATGGGTGTATGTACACTTTTGGCCTCAACTGCACGTGAAATTCAGCCTTTGGCTGTTACGCATGTTTGTTTGTTTGTTTTCCTTCTGATTTAGCCTTGAATTGAATTGAATTTCCCCCAGCAAATATTGTAGATGTACCTCTATTTATGAAATGTAACAATATCAACTATGTGACCAATATCAACTAACCGGTATGCAAGCGATATCAACATGATATGCCTGCACATACAGTTTTATAGCAAACATCACACTACAGCATTGAAATAACACTTTCCGCCTCACAGCCATGTGACAAAAGTCGCACTTGACAACTAGCCAGCTTGCCTGAATGCCTCTCACGCCATGTTTATGCAACCCAGTATTAGTAGACAGGAAAAACAAAGCTACAAGGCAGGTGAATCCAGTGTAGGGTATTGTGTGTTTTCCAAGTCCATGTCCTTGCAGTGCTTGGGTTATTTCCTATGTAGGTACCACAAAAACAAGGTGGTACTGCACTGTACTCCAAACCTAAGTAAATATTTTTTAACATTACAAAATAGGGTGAAATGCCACTTTTTGTGACAACAGGTTCCATGTGGTTCATAGAAAGCACAAACAACACTAATATGATTAAAACTGTTTCAAAGGGTGGTCTAGTATTTTAACAAATGGCACACAATCACTCTCTGGACCTGACATGTGTTGTTTGCACTACATTTCTCCAACACTGGGCACCATCCTTTGTATCACCAGCGGCATAGGATCTTTTTACTTCTAAAAAAGCTCTGACCACAAAAAGTACATAAGTACATTTCCATTGTACATAGACAACCAGTCTTCTTACTACATGTATTTGACAAGGTGGTCATGTGACATCTCCATCGCGTCGTAGGTACTTTCTTCCGCATCCCTGATACAGGTACACGTAGAATCAGGCAGGCTTGTTTGTGCACAATGTTTACCATACAGCAAAAGTTATTTACAGAAGGTAGGTTTGGCATTGTGGAAGCAAACAACAGAAACCTTTCAAAAATTCCCTTAAGACCCAACCCAATTGTTTGTTGCTATGTACATGTAGATGGTGAGCAACGTCTTGAGCACTATGTACATACCATACATAACCTGTGCCTGTAAATCTATGTAATGCTGAATATTTTACATTTTGTAGTCATGTGCGCACATAGTACTACTGTATGCATGTTGCACCTGCATTACCTGCATGAAAAAATAAGTATGTAAGTTACAGCCTTGTACTCCTTTAAAGGGAACATGTATACATGTTCTGTACTGGGACGACAAAAGCCCTTTAAAAAGGTTATCGTGAGTAATCTTTTTATCGATGGTCTTAAATACACATGTTGCCCATTTTAGAAACCTGATGAAAGTTATTTGCCCTTAAATGATGCACACTTGGAGTAATTAGTGATTAAATCACAGATCGTCAAAAAGTTTGACCTGAACATTTTGAGGATTTTCATTATTATACCTGTTACCATGGTAATTATCATTGATGGTAAGTTACAATAATTGAAAACCTAAGCAACCTATACGCAACATGGCCCTGTAAAGTACTGTAAATTTTGGAAAAAGAATGTCCAAAAAGCCTTGCAGCCAGGCTACAGACATGAAGAGTTTACATTAAAAATGTAAAATGCCTGGAAGCTAGGCTAATATGCCTTCCTAATAATTCAAGTGAGGGTTGCCTTTGTACATGTAGTCTCACTGTGCAAGAAGATGCACTATAATGTATTGATTGTATAATGATTACCCAATAACGCTTTACGGTCTGTTACCCAATTTAAAAGAGAGAATATCCTCAAATTCCAATTCATTATGGATATGGGTAACGGGGGCCTTGACTCACAGACAAGGTATGAATGTTGCATTAGCGTGCGCTATCAATATCGTAGAAGGTCTGTACTGATACATATTACATGATCTCTTCACACTGTTGCACATTGACTAGATCTGCATACATTCTCCTCCTTCATTTCTTCTTCTCCTCCATCTCTTGATCTCATCCTCACTGATATCTCTTTCTCCCTTCATCCTTTTTCCTTCTTTATCTTATTTCTTACTGATCTCTTTTTCCTTTCACCTTTTTCCTTCTTCTTCCTCATCCATCTCCACCTCCATGATCTCTAACTACATGTACTTGTACTTGTTCTCCCTTTCCTTCTCTTCTTTTTCCTCCTTTTCTTCCTCTTCTTCCCTGTTATTGTTCTTCTTCATTTCTGCTTTCATACATACATAATCCCTCCATCATACCTGCATTCACAAGTCACCAGTGTGTGTGCGTGTGTGTGTGTGTGTGTGTGTGTGTGTGTGTGTGACTTTACATCTCCTCCATGTCTCCATCAAACATCCTCCACTCATAATCTCTCCTTCTGAAGTTCTCTCTCCCTCTCCTTCATTCTACAGTATCATTTTCCATCATCTACTGTGTAATGCTGTATTTTTCTATGTATCTATTTCCTTTCCCCCACCTTCTCTCATTCCCTTTCTTGCTCAAAGTCAAAGCAATTTCACAAAATAATGGCAATATGATTATCAATTCCAGACAATTAGGTCAATAGAGCCTACTTCTCATAGTATGGCATTTAAGGATTTGCATTTTTGTGTAAAAAGGGGATGCAGTACGTGCTCTACAGATTGTGAGATGATTTATAGCAAGACTGTTCATGCAGTGTACAAAGAGAAATGCATAAATTTACTCTCCCTTTCTCCATATTATTCTATATACCATGGACATCCTACTCTCTAAAAATAATGTTTAAAAATGGATTGCTGGTGTGTTGCAGACTTTTTGCAGAGACGTACAAGTGTACATGCATTTTTTGTAAGACCCAAATGAAATACTGTAATAGACACACACACACACACACACACACACACACACACACACACATAGGCACACACACACTTTTCACTATTTTTTTTGCATTGTATGCTTCTTAAAATTAACATACATTGTGTACATGTATTTATATTAGGGTTACAGTCGATGTGTACTTAAAATCTGCCATGGTATAGTTAATAACCTATGTTTATGATGAAATAAACAGGGGCTCAGGGCAATTTCGCCCCCGAATTGCTTTAAAGATCCCTGGAAAATGTTAAAAGAGCCCCCCAAATTCCCATCTATAATGCAAAATTGCAGCCACATGGCCAATGTGATCAAAAAGAAGACCCCGAAAAAGTTGAATTAATTTTTTCCCTGCTTCTATGATGTATTTATATGATGTACCTACACTGTATATGATGTATTATACACACACTCATGCATCATCAAAACAAATACTCATGTACATTTTGCAGGAGGTTGTGAATACAGAACTGTTCTGCTGTAATCGGCAGGTACACTATATGTTTAATTTCAATGATTGGATTTATTTTAAGATTATTCTCATCCAGTTCCTTCTGGTATCAACAAATGAAATCAGAATAGCATCAATGGTCATTGTAGAATGGCACTTCATTGGCTAATGCATGCATACAGTGTGCATACTGGTACATGTACATGTATGCACGTTTAGTGCTGCCGAGTGGCTATGCTGGTCCATGCATAACAATCGCTGGCCAAATTCTCCGGGAGTGAAAAACAAATCCGGGAATGCGCTGGTCTAAGAGCTTCCCTCAACAGTCCGTGACACCACCAACGAACACAAACAGGCTATTACTTACATGAGCATTACAGTCAATAGCATGGAGGCAGACATATAGTCTACCCATCAGACCCTAAAGGGAATTGATAGTGACGACACACGGTCACTCAATGTACATGTAGACCTAGATATATTCAATGTTGAATATAATATGACTACAAACAGGCTATTATTTACATCAGTATTGCAGTCAATAGCATGGGTGCAGACATGTAGTCTACCCACTAGACTCTAAAGGCAATTGAATGTAGTGACATAGTTAGTCAATGTAAACCTACATTCTACCGATATGCTGAATATGATATGAACACAAACAGGAATACATTGTTTGCAAAGAGCAGAGCAAAATGGGATATTTCTAGATAGTTGTTCCGCCAGTTATATTGTGAATTTTTCCCAAGAATGAACACTGAACGCTTTATCTATTTTCATTAATATTAATAACATCAATGAAAAAAAAAAAACATTTTAAAAACTATACACAGGCTGGAGAGAGTTCTGTAACTACCACTGTATCTTTAGATTAAATCAATCTGGGTGAGAAAAATCATATCATATTTTGCATTTCTGTCATACTATGTGCAAAACAATTCCTCTCTATGACTTGGAAGTGTTTAAGTACAGTGAAATGTAAAGTGAAATTTCATATTCAGTATATGAGTGGTTTTGGATGCAAATCTAGCACCTTCATTTCACGCAAAACATCAATCATACTACAGTACCAGTAACTGTCCAGTGCAGTCCAAACAGCCTTCAATGTATGGGTTATATCTCTGTTGGGTCACTGAATATATAATTTTACGAGCATACAACATACATGTATTATACTGTATAACTTGGACCACTGTAAGATGTGCACGGAACTGCTCTACAAATGTCTACAAAGTAGTATTGTAATGTACTCCCACACATTCCCTTTTCTCTCTCTCTCTCTCTCTCTCTCTCTCTCACTCTCTCTCTCTCTCTCTCTCTCTCTATCTATCTCTCTCTCTCACTCTCTCTCTCTCTCTCTCTCTCTCTCTCACTCTCTCTCTCTCTCTCTCCCTCTCTCTCTCTCTGACATCCATGTGAAAGGTAACATGCATGACGCCAACCTGTCATTGTGTCTGCGTACATTGCATAAACTGGACATAAAAGGTCCTTCCCCACCCCCACACCCTCCCTCTCTCTCTCTCTCTCTCTCTCTCTCTCTCTCTCTCTCTCTCTTCCTCCCACTTTCTCCTATCACCCTCCTATCATTCCTTCCTTTCTCTCACCCTTCTCCTCCCCACTTCCATCTTGCCAGCATGGGAAACAGTTCATGTGACATCCATGTGGAAGGTAACATGCATGACGCCGACCCGTCATTGTGGCTTCAGTATGTACATTGCATAAACAAGACAAAGCCCGGCTCATCCCCACTTGACAAGTCCAATTAATCCCAGTGCATGTCTCATCTTAATCATGGAATGTTCTCAACAAAGTGCAAGTACACTGGAAGAACAGTGATCAACCACTGAAGGGGCTAACCTGGGTAATACTAATAAATTAAAAACAAATAAAAAGAAATACACTGTGTACATCAACAGTACAGGTCCAACCTGTCTAAAATGTACAATCACCAAGAGCAAAACAGATTGTGTCCAGGGAAAACATCAATGAACCATTTTCGGGGGCTACTTTTTGAGCACATTGGCCAGTTTGGCTACAATTTTACATTGTGTCTATAGGAATACAGTATTGGGGGCTGTTTGAACTTTTTCCAGGGCTCTTTTAAGCATTTTTTTTAAGCAAAATGGCCGAGCCCCCATGAATTTTTTCCCCTGATTGGGTCTTTATGCACAGGTGGTCCTATAGACAGGTGTACATGTAATTACATGGAAATGACTGTGAAGGGATTCAAGTTGAGAGGCCTTTATGTGGTATTCACTTATATAATGGAGCCAGGAGTCTCTGAGACAAGTACATGTATATCTGTACAATGGAATATTGCTGTGTTCACATCTACAATAGATGTACTTCTGTGTAGAATACTAGTATGAACACAGCACTTGGACATGAAAATCAATACATATTGCTGTGTTCACATCTACAATAGATGTACTTCTGTGTAGAATACCAGTGTGAACACAGCACTTGACATGAAAATCAATACATTTTTGTGTGCATGGACATACACTGAACAGTAAAATTATGTAAAGAGGAAGGAAATATCGGTAGATCTAGAAATATAACCTTGACAGTCAATGTTAGTAGACAGCATGTCGGCTGTGCATCCATTAACGGTCTCTGCTACTTCGTGTTCATGTACATGGTCGAAAGAACTTTATGGACACATGTACATGTACTGTACGTACATGAAATGCTTGGTATATCAACAGTGGGGACAAAGAGAAGATCATGGATAAGAGAGATGAATGCAATAATGTGTTTGCACACCTTGCACACATGTAGTACACGGTCAGCCTTGCTCTCCAATACATGTATCTTTTACTACTGAAGTAGTTGTGTTGGTTGTATATTTCATGTATGCATTGTATTTTGTACACTATTTTTTAATATTGTAATATAGTTTTTAATGTGTGTATAATTGTTTGTAAAACACATGTGCAATTCAGCTATGTGCTGCGAACCATGTTTTGATTTTGAATAAATCATTTTAATTAAATTGAATTGAACATGAAAACAACACTTCAAATCACACTGTGTATGAATGCTAGCAATACAAACACATAATCTACAGTATATTATTGGATACCCGTAATGAGGTGGAACTACAGTACGTTTTCCAGGGGATACCTCACCAAATTGCATTGCCGGATTCTTTGAGGTTTAAAAAACAACAAGAGCAAATGCATGCTATGACAAATCACATACTCTACCAGGATAATTATGTTATCATGCTTTCCAGAGGGTGCCTCGCTAAATATTTTGTTATTGCACTTGTGGTTGTTTTGAAGTTAAACACCAAAATCAAACACACGCACTGTGAATCGATGCATGCAATAACAAATTACATTTGTTTATGAAATAACTATTTTGATTGTATTCAAGTTATATAGTTATGTTGTACTGGTACTTAATTGTATGATTTATTCGTAATATGTCCCTAGTAATATGTTCTATGTATACCATGCTTAATAATAGTTCATGTAAGGCATAATTTTTCTTGTAGTAATATATTTGATGATGTATTCACATGTAAAGCGCATAGAAATGTCACTCTAGATACATATAATGTGCTATATAAGCAGAATCTATCATTAAAATGTACTGTTTTACATAAGAGACAGTGCAATTATATTTGACTAGGCTTTCTACATGTTAGGGGTACCTTGCCGAATATTTGTTTATGTAGCTAATTCTGTGATGTTATAACGACACATCAAGCACACACACACACACACACATTGTATCAATGCATGCAGAAGCAGAATCCACGTCAGATTCTTGGAAAGTAATGATGTACCGTGTTTGCCAGGGGCTACCTACATGTAGTTAAACACAGGCACATTTTTATTGCATTTTATGTAAATTAAGAATAGGCTTTGTGATGATTTGATGAAAACAACAAATCAAATCCAACAAGGCAGCAAAATTTGGCAGAAACATGTACATTTTTCTATGATAATATTTTTTCTATTGTTGAAGATTAACATGTACAGCTATTCCCCTATTGATGAACAGGTAAACTAACCCTATATTTCTTGGAGATAAAGACACCTCGTCACAAAGTGCACAGCCAAGTGGCACTTCACTTCCACACACCAGTACCAGTACCCGTACTAATAATAGTACCTGGAAAGTGAAACCAACACTCAATGATAACTTCAAGCGACACTTACATAATTCAAACATGTATAGTCTATGTGCAGGCCTATTGCTCATCTAACTACTCAGGCTGTGGTCAGTACAGGTACAGTAATAAATATACTGCACAGAGTGCATACAGCGTTAATGTGTGAGAGTCTGGGCATTCTGTCTGCAGGTTGCTTAATACACCGTCAGTGTGCCTGTAACAAGTGTTGGAGGTCATATTTCTTTCTCATGCTACACATATTATTTACAATGTGCTTGAAATCCTTGTCAAGTGCTAACACATCCTGTTTACCATATGTACTATTAATGTAAATTCCACATCCCTCCTGTTTCTCTGAACAAACATACTTCAATAGCATTGCATACTATAAATAAAATCCTTTTTGTACAAACATGTTTTTCCATGATAGAGTCACGTTCATGTACATGTACATTTAATGTTGATAATGTAGTTCACACGGACAATTTTCTGGTACTGCATAAGGGATAAAATTTCTGTGTGTTACAGATTTCATATTATCAATTGCTGTTTCTACATATATTTGTTTACAAAGCACTTGTAAATCAAACAGTCTACAGTTATTACATGTAATGTATGTACAGTTTGGGGCAACAGTGGCATCATGATCAAAACTACCAGTGCCAACAAAATGAAACACTCTGTGTAAAAAAAAGAAAGTACTGCAGATGTTGTTAATAATGTATCTTGCCATTATGAATAATCCAACATGAATACTGAATGTGCATCATGAGCACCCATTACTATCAATGTTACTAAAAACATCATTACAAAATGTATGAAAATGCATTACCATTAACATAATTGAGGTTCCCAGCAGTTACAGTATTTCATACCTGTCATGTTCTGTATGTCCAATGCCTGCCATCAGTGAATGCACTGTGGCATTGGTGTGTACAAGGAGGGATGCACTGCCACATGTACTGTATGGGCCCCTAGTGCTTTAACACAAGGTTTCCCCCGCACAAGGTTGTAATAATTTGCTTCCCCAAAGGAAAGGGAAAATAAATTGCATTCCATTTTGCTGCTGTTACTGTAGTGACATTTGCTTCTTATACTGTACCAGGCATGTACAATGTACCTGTTTTTGCGTATCAAATTAGATCAAAGCATACCTGTTTGTATTCTACTTCAGCATTTCCTATTGCTCCTGCTCCTGCTCCTTTTTTTTCTTAAAATTCATC